>CAVNZG010001275.1:0-73401 GCA_963693315.1 Diogma glabrata
AAACATAATTTAGTGAAAAGATGATACAATCACCAAAATCCTCTAAAACCATCATTTAGATTTTCGAGAAAATATTTCAAAATCAAATTTTCATATTTCTTTCAAACTTTCAAAAATATTCTAAAAATTATAATAAAATCAAAGCTTGAAACTTTTTTCCAAATTCTAAAAATATTGCAAAAATTATAACAAAATCAGAAATAGAAACTTTTTCAAAAATTCTTAAAATATTGCAAATATTATAAAAAATCAGAAAAAAAAATGCTTTTTTCAAAATTCTAAATTTATTCCAAAAAATATTACAAAATCAAAAATAAAATTTTTTTTTAAAAATTCTGATAATATTCCAAAAATTCAAATTTTTTCCAAAATTCTAAAAATATTGCAAAAATTATAATAAAATCAAATAAACAAACTTTTTTCGAAATTCCAAAAATTATAATAAAATCAAAAATACAAACTTTTTTCAACATTCCAAAAATATTTTCAAAAATTATAATAAAATCAAAAATTTCCATGTCCAATTTCGTGTTCTCATTTCATGTCATACAAATAATTAATTTTATTTTTTTCCAAAAAATTGCGTAAAAAAATAAATGAAAATTCTTTTGACACACTTGGCAATATTTTTTTGACAAACTTATAATGCCATAATTCTCAATAATAATAATTTCATGTTCAATAACATTTCATTTCATACAACTAATCAATTTTATTTTTTTCACAAAAATTGGGTAAAAAAATAAATGAAAATCATTCTTTTGACACACTTGATAACATTTTTTTGACAAACCTAGAATGCAATAATCTAGTTTTTGGTCTCACATACCAATCCCAACCATCAAGATTTCTCCAAATTCAATGTTACTACTACTCATTATCATCTAAAATTAACGTTTTTTTAAGCAAAAAATAAACAAATTTCCTTGTTTTGACATACTTGACGATTTTTTGACACACTTACGGTACTGTTATCGAACACATCGTCCTTTTGGACCTGTCCATAGAGCATACCTATTTCTAGAAAAACAAATTTTTGAAATCCCTTCAGCGGTTTTCTAGATTTCGTAGGTAATGACGGACGGCCGGCCGGCCGGTAGACAGACATAAATTTTTTAGAATCAGTAGGTCCTAAAACGTCGAGAAATGCCAACAAAAGTGGGTTGTAAGAATTACACTTTTGACTCATGAATATGATACTTAGGTCTTTCAGACCGAAGTAATTGGGCAACTTTGTTATATCAAATTAAGATTTAGCAGTTGAGTACAATTTAGCAGATAATTGGCCCCAGCGTTAATAAATAATATAAAAAAATTATCCCCATTTAGGGATCAATTTTTGTTGATTTGTTAATTTGTTTTTAGTTTTTGATCTACGTGTGTGTCAACTCCGCGTACCTCAGTCCCTACTTTTGACATCTGAGTTGACATAAGATATAACATACCATTAGTAATAGCAATAAAATGGCTCTAGCCAAGTGGTGCTAATGAATGAACTGTTTTCAATGGTAATGCAATCGTCAATCTTGTTGGTATATGAGGTTTTAATACTGGTTACAATATTTTTGCATACCAACTTCCGGTGAAAATGTTTTTTTTTGAGTTTTTAAAGTCTTTATCCCTTCTGTTAAGCCTGTAACTGCGATTTTCGATTTTCATGAATTGTTTGTAGATTTTTCAATCAGTATGAAAAAGATTTAATAAATTTTGGGGTAGATTGAACAAATGCTAACCAGCATTTTAACTTCTTTTAAAACACTAAACAGTCTTACTGAAACTAGTTTCCCCAGCTTCATAGTATATTTATAACTTCTAAACGGTTTCTATAAAGGCCTTTTGGAGAAATTTCCCTGCCTTTAACGAAGAAGCCCTAATTTGTAAAAGACTTCGGAAATAACTTTGGTATGGTCTTTTGTAAGCAGTTATACAAGCTGAATAGAATTTATGGTTTTACAAGTTATAGCTTCGGTAAAGTGCTTCTAATAGCACTTTAATAGAAGCTATTAAAAAATGTGAAAAAATGTTACAACGTTTTTTATATATCTACACTTTTTTAACGTAATTATTGTTACTAGGAGGGCCCGGCGTGCTTCGCTACGCTTATAAATAAAGTTTTTGCGTAGACATTTTGTTGACGTAGAAGCAATGATTTCAAAAAGTGGTAATGAGAAATGCTAGCCTATAATTTTTAAATTTTCTTTTTAAATACATGTATGAAAAATAATCAGAACTCTAGCTGATCAGTTTGGATATATGAAAAAATAGCCATCAAATAAGTTTTCAAGTAAGCTAATTTGATTTCTAACTTATTTGGTCGCTATTTTTTCATATATCCGAACTGATCAGCTAGAGTTCTGATTATTTTTCATTCATATATTTAAAAAGAAAATTTAAAAATTATAGGCTAGCATTTCTCATTACCACTTTTTGAAATCATTGCTTCTACGTCAACAAAATGTCTACGCAAAAACTTTATTTATAAGCGTAGCGAAACACGCCGGGCCCTTCTAGTATCTATTATCAAGAGATGCACCACGTACATCAACACTCATACCATTATCACGTCGACGGTACAAAGGATAACCATTCACAGATTCTTCAGTATTTTCTGAAAAAGGTTTTGGAAAATTCTTACTACATTTACCATCTCTCATACTAACAGGATTTAGAGCACCACATGGTCCAAGCATCATATGATGTTTCACATATTCATGTAATTTAGGAAAAAATGGGATCAGAGATTTCAGTACATACAAATTTATGAATCATTTCATTTCCATCAATTCTATCTTCATCTGACAAATTTAACAAACACATCAGCAGTAACATTCTCAGGTCTTTCACAAAATTCATGCATTGATTTAAAAGAACGAACAAATCTCACGCATAAGAAAATCTTCACGAACTTTGGCATTTCTAAAAATTAAAATGAAGAACAGAACAAAATTATTCACATGCATTCACGTCAGTGTACATAAGAAAACTAAAAAATAAAATACAACCAGCACTGCATCATCTGACAAATTTAACAAACACATCAGCAGTAACATTCTCAGGTCTTTCACAAAATTCATGCATTGATTTAAAAGAACGAACAAATCTCACGCATAAGAAAAACTTCACATACATTGGCATTATAATCTCTTTTATTCCGACGACTCGATCTAACCTTCCATGTACGAAGACATAAGAAGACTAAAATGAAATTCCATATACCAAAGAATATATAAAAAATAAAATATAAAAAAATAAAATAAATTTTTAAGTTTTAAATTTAATTTCGTTTTTGTATGTGGGTAGTTCTACAAACATAGGAATTTTGGACGGCTCTGCTTATTTCGTATATTAATATGAAAAACAAATTTTTTTTTCACATGAAATTTGTAAACCTTAACTATGTCTAGCTGGTCACCCAAAATAAACCCGTTTCGAAATATATGTCTTAGAAAAAAATTATTCAAAACGTCAAATTATCAGTCCCCTGGCGTGTCCCACCTTGAAATTCAAAACTGGTAAACTAAATAATCAATGATTCTAAGTGTGTAGAGACAAATTTACTCTGTAGTCTGTAGTAATAATTTTGAATAATGATGCTTTAATAATGTGTAAATAATCATAACATTACTCTATATTTAATATTAGATATATCCTATTAAAGTTTGTCCCACCAATTTGTTATTATTCTCCTGCCCAATCAAAACACATTGAAAATATTGGAAATTCATATTTCTATCAAGTTATCGCTCGTCACAGGAATTAATTAAAGTTCAATAAATATATTATTGCAAGTGTTTTACTTAGTCCGAGGTTTTATCATTCAAAACAGTCATCATTAGTAGCAAGATCGTGTGTTGTCTAGTCAAATTATCAGTCCCCTGGCAAGTATTTTCGTAAAAAGTATTTTAATTACAGGTAATTTTGTAATTTTATACGTCGTGAATATGTATTGCCTTGGTATAGAATCCGTTTATTTTTTTTTTAGACGTAATTTTGTCATTTTTAAGCGAAATACGAAATACAAATTATCAGTCCCCTGTTCTCAGTCCCCTGGAAGATTTAAAAGCGGGCAAACTTAGATAAATGTTTATTTCGTATTTTGAGATAAAATTAAGATAATTTTGAGTTAATTTAGGATTAAGAAGGATATTTTTTAATTTTGACTCTTGCATTTTTTTGTTTTTTTTTTTTTTGTTTTTTTTTGTTTTTTTTGACTGGCCACATTCAGAAAAGTTGAAAGAACGTCATCAACTTTAACTAAAACTAGTTGCCAGAACTTATACGCAAAAAACATGTCGTGTCGTAATTAGCTCCATTTTCTTCCTTCGTGTGTAGAACTACCCATGTATGTAAACTTATAATGCATATGTATATAAAAAGTTTTTCGTATATAATAACTTTTTTATTTATGATCCGAAAAATCCCCAAAAATCTCTAAAACCTAAGTTACAGGAATATCAGTTAGCACTGAAAATTTAAAATCAATCAAAATTCGAATAAAAAAGCCTTAGGCTCCACAAAATTTTTCGTTAGCGTATTAATATATAAGAAGATTGGCTATGTTATTATATTGTATTTTAATTTGAGTTTTTGTTTAAAGGTCGCATCAAGTTTCGAACTCAGGTCCTTCGATCGTTTGTGCCGCACGCTATCCAATCGGTTAATTTAAATGTTAAGAAACAATAAATATCTGTGATAGTAGTTACAATAACAATAGCTGTTATGAGACTTCCATAAGACTTCCATAGAATTTAGATGTAAAAAATATAGTATAATTCAGGGGCTTACTTTTTATGGAAAAAGCTATGTGGCAAGTAATTTTAATGGATTTTTTAACGATGAAATCATAATCTGAGATTTACGTTCTGAAAAGGTTTGTTTCTTTTTAATAGACGTTAAAAAATATTGATAAATCTTTTTTGTAGTTGTTTTATTAGTTCAAAGATTTTACGTATAGCAACACTAAAGGGTTATATATTTTCAATTATTAACTTTTAGCGTACTGACACATTTATTTGAACAATTTTTTTTTAAATAAAAAGTTTTGTTATTGGATTTTCAATAGGTCACAACAACATGCGTACTAAAGTGCTGATGAACGCAGTTAATTTTTAAAAATGTTATATGCATATAAAACAATAATAAAACAAGTAACAATATATCGCACCATCCATTTGCTGTAAATTATTTTAATAGAGTGACTAAATTATGAAACTCTGTATCGCCTCAGGTTTTTCTGACGAGTTTGGCTCTCAGAAATGTAAACAAAATTCATATATACCATTATTTATAAAACTTAGCCAAATAATCTTTAAATTCTCTCTATTCCACTGTAGTTGATTTTGGATTCTGATTCTCTAGTGATTATGATTTTGAATGTTTTTTTTATCTATTTCAAGACTCTAAATAAAGAATATTTTATATTGTGCAAAATGTCTAAATAATAGATTAAAAACAAAAACCACCTTATACACAATACTTCTCTGACAAAAACGAAACGATTTCAAATTCGTATAAGCTCCTCTAGTTGAATTAATAGAAGCAATAGCTTCCGTCAGTTTGACATACTTCATTCCAGATATTAAAGAAATTTTTAGACTGTGACAGCTGTGTTTCTATAAGATCTTCTGTAAGATAGCTGTGCTTTAAACAGTTTCAACCGGCACAACTAAAATCCTAATGACAGCTATAACTTCTATAACCTTTTTTGGGAAGCTTTATTTAATGTTGTGTAGATATGTTTCGGTAAAGCTTCTAATATAAAAAATATAGAAGTATTTTAGAAGCTTTCACTCCGGTGGTGGGAAGAACTTCTCTGTGGAAGTTCTATCGAAACTTTATACAAGCAAAATATAACTACCTTCCACTTCGATGCTTTAGCGAGGCTTTATTGATGCTAAAGCTGGTATATATCAAAATTGAGAAGTAAGTTTGCTAGTTGGGGACTGGGGTGTCCATCATACAAACAGGTAATTTTTTCACAATGGTTTGTTGTTTGCAGGAGCACACAACGTTCGTTAAATATGTATAACAAGGAATTAATTGATTTTGGGCGATATAGGGGTGGTGGATACCCCGAGCAGGTTTTTTCAAAAACATCTGTACCGGATCGTAAAATTGGATGAAACTTGGACATAAGTGTTAAGTATAGTTTCTCACAGTTTTGCATCCAAAATTCTGGTTTTTCACTTCTGGTAAAAATTTGCATTTTTGCATTTTCTTCAGTGTCTTTATTCACACAAGTGCCTACAATAATAAAGTGATTATGATGAAACTTATGAAAATTAGTGCGAGAATATAATGATCATCTTTTGGAAGACATCGATCGAGGAGTCCAGCATACTACTGTTGACTTTTCACAATTTTTTTATAATGTTTGTTGGGAGTAGTGATTGCAAATTTGGGGCGATATTCTAAAACTCGGTTTTACCTATAAAAAAAAAGCCGGTTTCCGGTTTCAACCCGGGTTTTTTTTAAACAAAATATATTAATTTGTACAAAATGTTTACCAGAGTTTAAAAAATAATAATTTAAAAAAAATTTATTCAAGATTATTTCACGTTTATTTCAAATGCAAATAATAAATAATTCAGTCAAAAATAAAATAATGAAACAAATATTTTTTTCTCCGATAGACAGCAAATTTTGCAGACTTATTTTAGTCAGCAAAGTGGCACTTTTCCTGCCTAGGCAGCAAAGCAAGTACTTTGCTGCCTAGGCAGCAAAATAATTAGACTTTTTTTTTTTTTTTTTTACTTTATTTACTATAAACATATGATTTTCTAAGTTTTTACAGTTTTTCTGATTGTTTTTTTTTTTTTTTTTTAGTTCTCTTTAAGAGACTGTTTGCAAGTCAGTTGCTCGAACCTTAAAAGGTTATAGCGCAACTTCATATATGTAGCTTAATTTACTTACAAATTGTAATTAAATGTAATATAAACAAGATTAAGTAAACAAAGCAAATTTGAAATTAACAAAAGTAATAAAGATTATGGACAAAATATTCATATATAAGTAATAAATAGAAATATATTACATAAAACAATAAACAATGAACAAAAGTAAAATTGATTGCAAATAAAAACATTCAAAGAACAAATTTAAATAGTTATACTAACGCATACATTTAATGATTTCGCTTAACTACACTTCAAATATTCCACTATTTTAATTTTAAATATTTTTGGATTTGTGATGTGTTTAATTTCAAGTGGTAAATTATTGTACTTGGAAAGGCCACGGTACAATATATTATTTTCTGCAGATCCCGTTTTAAAATGCTCTAACACGTAATGTGATTTTCGCCGCGTACCATATGCATGTTGGTCCTGAGCTTGCGTCAGTGCAAAACTATGTTTTATCGTGTTATTAATTACTTTATTGATCAGAAGAAAGAGTTCTCGATCACATAAAAGTTTGAGCAATTGAAATTCTTCAAACAACTTTTCAGTTGAATATCTTGGTGGCGCATTAATTATATATTTTAGGACACGTTTCTGTAAAACCTCTAACTCTTTCATTTTGTACTCAGCACAGCCGCTCCAAATCGGATTGAGGTAGGTCAATCGTGATTGGATATATGCAAAATAAAGCAACATTAAAGATTTTATCGGAAGAATATGCCTTATTCGATTGATTGCAAATATGTATGGTAGCACAGCTTTCTTTATTTTATCGATATGGGGTGACCACTTTAAACGGCTATCAATCACCAGTCCCAAGTATGTATAGCTCAATACCCGTTTGATTATAAACGAGTCATAAATCACGGGATTATTATTTAAGACATCTACATCAAAGTGTCTGTTATCGGACACCATATATTGGGTTTTGTCATGGTTTAATGTCAGATGATTTAAATCAAACCACTTTTTAAGTGTCTGTAGATCATGATTCATTTGCAAGAGTAACTCATCAAGTGAATTTGCTGAGTACATTATCAAGCAATCATCTGCGTATAATTGTAAGACTCCCTTTAATTCAATGAATACTATGTCATTTATATATATATTAAATAGAACAGGCCCCAGTATAGATCCTTGAGGAACACCAGCCGTAAGCAGTTTTTCTGAACTAAGGGTATTATTTATTTGTACTAATTGGCGCCTGCTGCTAAGGTAGCTTTGAAATAAACTAATTTGGTTTTGTGTCAACCCAAACTTTGATAGTTTTATTAAGCATATGTCGGGATCAACCGTATCAAAAGCTCTTTTTAGATCCAAAAAAAGACAACCACAGAACATTCTTTGATCAATGCTTCGACTAATAAAGTCTGTAAAATTAAGACATGCAGCTGTTGTGCTAGAGTTGACTGTAAAGCCAAACTGTTGATTACTTATTATTCTATTTGCAGCTAGAAAATTTTGAATTCTATCTAACAGAATCTTTTCAAAGACTTTTGCAAGGGCGTTCAAAACAGAAATTGGTCTATAATTTGCAACATCCGTTTCGTCACCAGACTTATAAACAGGTGTGACTTTTGCAACCTTACAACAGTTTGGAAACACACCATTTTCAAAAGAATCATTTACAAACTTAACCAAAAGTGGACTAATGTAATTGATAGAATATTGAAGAACTTTGGTGGATATTTTATCTATACCAACAGCAGAATTTGAGTTAAGATTTAATAATACTTCTCTCACTTCTGATTCTACAGTTGGGTGAAGATTAAGTTCCTGATTGATGTTATATTTAATATAATCAAAATCGTCCTTGTTAGTCTGCTACCTTTGATAATATTGACGATATTTACAAAATAACTATTGAACTCTTCAGCAATTTCTTGGTCGTTTGTCACTATATCATTCCCAACTTTTACAGAAGTTATACTTTTATTTTTGCTAGTACGGTTAAAAATTACTTGGTTAAAGTACTTCCATAGTTCCTTTGGTTTACCGATGTTTTTGGTTATAAAATCAAAATTTCTTTCTCGTTTTGCTTTCTTAATTTTACCGGCTACTAAGGCGCATAGTTTTTTATGCTTTTCTGCTAAAAAGTTATCGCTTTTAAATTTATTTTTTAATTTAAAGAATTTTTCTCGCTGTGAGATCAAATCCATTATTTCTGCATTCATCCAGGACGCATGGCCCATTTTGATTTTTTTCTTATGGGTTCGAGTATTGCCAACTACAACTTCCTGGAGCTTGCATGAAAACTCTGAGATATTCGTTGCTTTGAGAATATCAGTCCACCTGGGATCATCAAAAATGTGCTTGTAATCTAATATCTCAAACAAAGTATTGTGCTTTTCGCGAGGAATGCTAATATTTGACACTTGTAAAAAAATTTGTCTATGGTCTGAAATTGGCGTATCTGATGTAGAGACAGCATAAGAGTAAGTCAGCATGTCTGTTATTATATGGTCAATCAGTGTACTAATTCCATTGCTACTTCGAGTTGAATGCTCTTGATTAATTTTATTCAAAAATACATGACCGTAAGATCTAACTAACGTTACATAATTCATAACAATGTTGTCCTCAAAGTCCAATAAATTTATATTAAAATCGCCAATGATAAAATTCTGTTGAAATTCAGTCAAATATTTAGTTAATAGGTGGAAAAAATTGTTTATACTGTTTTTAGGGGATCTATATATTGCAATAACGTTCACATTTCTATCAGTTAATTTAATTCCCAGTGTTTGACAAAAGTCAAAATCCTCTGCAAATACTTTGGCAGCTTTTATATTCGACCTTACAAATATAACTGTGCCCCCATAACCACCTTCTCTATTTGAGTAGAAACTATTAAATTCTTTTAAATTAAAAAATTTGTTTTCCTCTTCGGTTATCCAAATTTCAGTTAAGACTATTATATCGATGGTACACTGTATATTATTAATAAGTAGCTCCAAATCGTATAATTTATTACGGAGACTTTTTAGGTTCAGATACAAAATAACCAAATCTTCTTTACCGATCATAACAATTTCTTTTGGCTCAAACTCAGTGGTATGCATAATAGAATGACAACAAATTTCGTTGTCAATTTCAATATCTTCACCTAGACCTAACATTAAAAAAAGAAATACAATAAAAATGACAGTAATCACAATAATCAAACACAAAAATGGAAATTTTAGATAAAACGAAAAAATTTGTTTTTTTGTTTTTAGGTTTAAGTATGTTCCGTTCAAATGGATAACAAACACAGGAGTATATTTGGAAGCGTAGCTGCCACGAAAAAATTTTACAAGTTGAATTGAATATTACTACAATTAATTGTGAAGTGTATGCTGTTAGTATAATAAAAAGTTGATCATTATGTATTAATTTTAATTTATAAACAGAAATAGTGAGATGGAAAGAATTTTTGTTATTTAAGTAGCTCTGGATTAATATTGTTTGTTGATAAAAGTTTATTAATGTCATTTTGAGATGATACTCTAAAGACAGGTGCCCTTTCTTCTTTACGAAAGTAAATAACTCCTTTATTAATCCAAAGGAACTTATAGTTGATAAATTTATTAAGCTTACGTGCTATGCCATACAATTTGAGCCTGAAAGGAGTCAAGTGGTCCCTCAAATAGATCTGTTGTTCAGTTGGTAATGTGAAATCAAGCTGACTAGTGTAGACTAATTTTTTCTTTTTCTTTTCTTGCACCTTCTGTTTTTCTTCCTTACTTTTAAATGTTACCATAATCTTTGTTTCAATTTTAGATGACTTATTTTGAATAAACCTATGTTTAATGAACCGACATGTTTCAACTTCTTTAATCGATTCTTTAGAGTCTAATACACAAAGCAATTTTGTTAATACTTCCATTGGAGCAATTGTTTCATTTGGAACACCAGCAATAATCATGTTTCGTTCAATTCGAGTCTGATGTAGATCATCTACCATTGCTTCTAGCTCATTAATACGCTCTTCTTTTAGTTTGTTTTCCCCAACAGAACTATGTAACTGTTCTATTAACTCCCTATTATCTGCTACTGCCTTTTGATATGCCAGTTTCATTGTTTCGAATTCCGCATACATGAACTCTTGCGATGTTTTGATATCTCGCATTAATGTTTTCAACTCAGAAAACTCAACATCATATTTTTGAAGTTTCATCAGTAACTCAGCGTTGACACTGGCTCCGTCTTTGCTACTGGATTCAGTGTTGAACAATTTTACTACACTGGGTGGTTGATGAATAGGTGATCTTGTTATCAAACTTGAAAATGACTCATTATTGGATGTTGACGGTGGTACTTCTTCGACGGTTTTATTTTGACAGCATCGCCAAGTAGATTCACCCTTTTGGATTTCTTGTCTTTTTTTCCCTGATAAACCAACACAACGTGAGTGGTAAACATTTTTACACGTTATACATTTAATTCCTTGATGGACGTCTGAAATGGTCCCTTTACAAGAATGACACTTGGTTGTCTCCACTATCGTGATGTAAACAGTAGGCTTTTATTAATGGTTACCGTGCTTATAGAATCAAATACACAGCTTTATTAACACAATTCTTCAACTTTTTGGCGCGAAAAGGTTTTTGAGATACACTTTCAACAATTATTTATTGTTTTATATTACAATTAATTATCAACTTTTTAACCGTTACAACAGTGATTAAAACTTAACTCTTAAACAGTTTTGTAAGAAAATAAACCAATGTATCACTTTTTTATCAGAAATTTCATTAATAATCACCAAAACACATCCGATACGTATCAAGATATTTTGACATGATTTATTGTACACAAATCAAGTTTCGACGTTATACGGTAATAAAATCACTTGTTTATATTTTTCTGTATAGAACCGCTATTGTAATTGTCATTTAATTAACTCTTGAACATATGTATGTTTTTTAACGGTTTTAAAATATTAGTTTATTGTTTAAAAATTATTTCACAAATTTATTTCTTTTTAACAAAATTATAATAAATTCACAAGAAAAAAACTACTTAACACAAATCCTCATTATTAATGAGGACTTCATAGAAATAAACAGATATTGCGATTAAAAAAAATTTTTTTAATCGATTTTTTTTTTCATTTTTAAAATTTTGCTTTATTTTTAAAGTAATAATTATTAAATTACATATCATTGTAATTAATCGGAGAAAAAATTATATGTTCAACTCGGCAGCAAGGTAGATTGACTGATTGAAACTCTGAGATATTCGTTGCTTTGAGAATATCAGTCCACCTGGGATCATCAAAAATGTGCTTGTAATCTAATATCTCAAACAAAGTATTGTGCTTTTCGCGAGGAATGCTAATATTTGACACTTGTAAAAAAATTTGTCTATGGTCTGAAATTGGCGTATCTGATGTAGAGACAGCATAAGAGTAAGTCAGCATGTCTGTTATTATATGGTCAATCAGTGTACTAATTCCATTGCTACTTCGAGTTGAATGCTCTTGATTAATTTTATTCAAAAATACATGACCGTAAGATCTAACTAACGTTACATAATTCATAACAATGTTGTCCTCAAAGTCCAATAAATTTATATTAAAATCGCCAATGATAAAATTCTGTTGAAATTCAGTCAAATATTTAGTTAATAGGTGGAAAAAATTGTTTATACTGTTTTTAGGGGATCTATATATTGCAATAACGTTCACATTTCTATCAGTTAATTTAATTCCCAGTGTTTGACAAAAGTCAAAATCCTCTGCAAATACTTTGGCAGCTTTTATATTCGACCTTACAAATATAACTGTGCCCCCATAACCACCTTCTCTATTTGAGTAGAAACTATTAAATTCTTTTAAATTAAAAAATTTGTTTTCCTCTTCGGTTATCCAAATTTCAGTTAAGACTATTATATCGATGGTACACTGTATATTATTAATAAGTAGCTCCAAATCGTATAATTTATTACGGAGACTTTGTAGGTTCAGATACAAAATAACCAAATCTTCTTTACCGATCATAACAATTTCTTTTGGCTCAAACTCAGTGGTATGCATAATAGAATGACAACAAATTTCGTTGTCAATTTCAATATCTTCACCTAGACCTAACATTAAAAAAAGAAATACAATAAAAATGACAGTAATCACAATAATCAAACACAAAAATGGAAATTTTAGATAAAACGAAAAAATTTGTTTTTTTGTTTTTAGGTTTAAGTATGTTCCGTTCAAATGGATAACAAACACAGGAGTATATTTGGAAGCGTAGCTGCCACGAAAAAATTTTACAAGTTGAATTGAATATTACTACAATTAATTGTGAAGTGTATGCTGTTAGTATAATAAAAAGTTGATCATTATGTATTAATTTTAATTTATAAACAGAAATAGTGAGATGGAAAGAATTTTTGTTATTTAAGTAGCTCTGGATTAATATTGTTTGTTGATAAAAGTTTATTAATGTCATTTTGAGATGATACTCTAAAGACAGGTGCCCTTTCTTCTTTACGAAAGTAAATAACTCCTTTATTAATCCAAAGGAACTTATAGTTGATAAATTTATTAAGCTTACGTGCTATGCCATACAATTTGAGCCTGAAAGGAGTCAAGTGGTCCCTCAAATAGATCTGTTGTTCAGTTGGTAATGTGAAATCAAGCTGACTAGTGTAGACTAATTTTTTCTTTTTCTTTTCTTGCACCTTCTGTTTTTCTTCCTTACTTTTAAATGTTACCATAATCTTTGTTTCAATTTTAGATGACTTATTTTGAATAAACCTATGTTTAATGAACCGACATGTTTCAACTTCTTTAATCGATTCTTTAGAGTCTAATACACAAAGCAATTTTGTTAATACTTCCATTGGAGCAATTGTTTCATATGGAACACCAGCAATAATCATGTTTCGTTCAATTCGAGTCTGATGTAGATCATCTACCATTGCTTCTAGCTCATTAATACGCTCTTCTTTTAGTTTGTTTTCCCCAACAGAACTATGTAACTGTTCTATTAACTCCCTATTATCTGCTACTGCCTTTTGATATGCCAGTTTCATTGTTTCGAATTCCGTATACATGAACTCTTGCGATGTTTTGATATCTCGCATTAATGTTTTCAACTCAGAAAACTCAACATCATATTTTTGAAGTTTCATCAGTAACTCAGCGTTGACACTGGCTCCGTCTTTGCTACTGGACTCAGTGTTGAACAATTTTACTACACTGGGTGGTTGATGAATAGGTGATCTTGTTATCAAACTTGAAAATGACTCATTATTGGATGTTGACGGTGGTACTTCTTCGACGGTTTTATTTTGACAGCATCGCCAAGTAGATTCACCCTTTTGGATTTCTTGTCTTTTTTTCCCTGATAAACCAACACAACGTGAGTGGTAAACATTTTTACACGTTATACATTTAATTCCTTGATGGACGTCTGAAATGGTCCCTTTACAAGAATGACACTTGGTTGTCTCCACTATCGTGATGTAAACAGTAGGCTTTTATTAATGGTTACCGTGCTTATAGAATCAAATACACAGCTTTATTAACACAATTCTTCAACTTTTTGGCGCGAAAAGGTTTTTGAGATACACTTTCAACAATTATTTATTGTTTTATATTACAATTAATTATCAACTTTTTAACCGTTACAACAGTGATTAAAACTTAACTCTTAAACAGTTTTGTAAGAAAATAAACCAATGTATCACTTTTTTATCAGAAATTTCATTAATAATCACCAAAACACATCCGATACGTATCAAGATATTTTGACATGATTTATTGTACACAAATCAAGTTTTCGACGTTATACGGTAATAAAATCACTTGTTTATATTTTTCTGTATAGAACCGCTATTGTAATTGTCATTTAATTAACTCTTGAACATATGTATGTTTTTTAACGGTTTTAAAATATTAGTTTATTGTTTAAAAATTATTTCACAAATTTATTTCTTTTTAACAAAATTATAATAAATTCACAAGAACAAAACTACTTAACACAAATCCTCATTATTAATGTGGACTTCATAGAAATAAACAGATATTGCTATTAAAAAAAAATTTTTTTAATCGATTTTTTTTTTCATTTTTAAAATTTTGCTTTATTTTTAAAGTAATAATTATTAAATTACATATCATTGTAATTAATCGGAGAAAAAATTATATGTTCAACTCGGCGACAAGGTAGATTGACTGCCTTGGCTGAATTCCTAGCCTCGCTCGCTCGGCTATGAACTATCAGCCACGGCAGTCAATCTACTACTTTGCTGCCTAGTTAAACAAATAACTATTATAAGAAACAAAATAATAATATAATTATTTATTTTTCTGTTTTAAAAAGTGTGATCGCATTGTTAACGCATGGAGGGATCAGTTTTTATTAATTTGTTAATTTTTTTCTATTTTTTGATCCACGGGTGTGACAACCCCGCGTACTCCAGTCCCTGCTATTGGCATATGAGTTAACGTGAGATATCACATACCACTGGCAATAGCAGTGAGATATCACTAGCCAAGGTGATATCTTAGGGGTGCTGGCGGATGAACCGTATTCAGTCAACGGTAGCACTCTCAATCTTAGCTAATGAATATTCCTTGGTGCTGGAACGCTGTAGCTTGCTCGAAGAAACGAGCCTTCATATAACTATATATCTGAGCTTTAATCAACTGCGTCCCATAATCAAGGATTATTCCATTAGTTGGACTATTGGCAAACCAATTTTAGTTTTGTTCCTGCAAATTTTTAAAACAAATTTGCTTTTTATCTCTTATTTTATTTTTATTTTCCCTACCCTATCACGAAATATTGGCCTATGTCATATTTTATATGTAATAGGATTTATGGTTTAGTTATCCATTATTTAACACAAAAATATTAAAAAAAAAAAAAACAGATTTGCGTCCATTAACATCCTTTGAACGCATGTTGTTGTGGGACCTTTGTCTTAAAAGGTTTTTATGTGTTGTTGTGACACATATTGTAATGCCGACTACACATCACATTTTATTAAAAAAAAAAAAAAAAAAAAAAAAACACAACATATCTATTGTGTTATCAGCTAGACGTGATCGAATTTTTGTGCATATAATTCCTGACGGCAAAAATGCTATTTCTGCTTCTACGCTTGTCGGTCGAATCGACAAAAGAAAATTGTACACTTTCTCGAGTTCTTCTGGGCCTCTGATCCCATTAGATTCAAACTGGGTCAACTCACGACGAACCTTCGTGTTTAGACTAATATCGTTTTCGTCTTTTGTCTGTGGTTGAACACTTAATTGATTGTCGATAGCTTTAACCTAACACTTGGTATTTGTTATGTGGATAATGCAGTAAACTAGATAAATCAGTTCGTTTTTCTTTAATGCGGCATATTAGCTCCATTTTCATATCAATTGCCAGCTGGCCACTATGTTTGTCCAAATGTGACAACATAGAGTTGAAGATCGCGTCGGCAGTCAGAAGACATCTTGCCGGCAAAGTAACTCTACTCCCAATTTCATTGGTAGCAGAACAGCAATAGTTAATAAATACAGTTAATTAATACAGTTAAGATAAATAATTAGTTAATTAGCTAAAATATAGTTAATTAGTTAAAATTGTTAATAAATACAGTTAAGTTAGTTAATAAATACAGCAAACCGTAATAAATGAAAAAGAAATGATATAATTTTAATCATTAAATGACGAATTGATGAACACTGAGAGGAAAATACTTGTTTATTTTTTAAACTATTTCACCTGTGTGTGAGTGATATATATGCATTTATTTTTAAAACAATATACTCGTTCGTATTCGTATGTGATAAAATATTAATAAAAAAGTGTCTACAATCAAACTCAACACTAATATAACCGACCAAGTGGCCAATTGTTAAAGCTTTGGCACGTAGATCGGAAGGTTCCAAAACAGGTAATCTTTTATATCTAGGGGTATCTGCGCATAAAAAAATGGTTTGTTAAAATGTCGTCGGTTTTTAATATAATCCATGAAATCACATATACATAAAGAAACAATGATGTAGGTATCCCAACATTCTACCAAATTCGACAGACCAACCAACAAAAACCACAATATATTTATAATTTCTCATATGATTTATATTATTGTTTTGTTTTCATCGTTTTTTGTTAATAATAGAAGCGGTTTTAAGGGTTATAAACCCGATTTTTCGGTGATGTAAAATAATAAAAAAAAGCCGATTTTTCGGATACCGGAAAACCGGGTTGCAATCACTAGTTGGGATCATACAGACTTCGTTCATGAATAAGTTTTGTTGACACTTTTGCAAAATCTGAAAAGTTTGATGACATGTTTTTGGACAATATTGTTAAGTGTTGAGACCTCCCGAGAAATTGTATATTTGAAACTTCAATAAAATGAGCTTCTGATAATTTATTTGGATTAAATCTGGTAAACATGCTTGGAGAATGATTTGTAACAGTTCACTGAAACAGGTCACTTTCTTTACTCCAAATTTTTTTTACTCTTTCTATTCGTACAACAAAACTTATGTCTGTTGGGAAACTACAGGTTTCGTTAATGAAATAATTTTAATCAAACTTTAACAACAGTTGGAGATTTGTATGGCAAGGTAAAAAAACGTATTGAACGGTAATCGGCAAAGTGGTGAAGGCCTCCGTAGCATCTGTTTTAAATTATAAGTACGCGAAATCTATGACAATAGTTTTTCATTCTAGAACAAGCTCCCACGACACTTTAGTCTACCTCACATGTAACCTCTATGAAATTTGGCTTAACTTATAATTTAACTTATAATTTATAATTTAACTTATAATTTATAATTTAAGAAAATTTTGGTCTGTCTTGAGATTTTTGTTTTTAAGTACCTGGCAGACCTAATTGAATGGATGAAAAACTGATGCCGTAGTTACCCCACATGTAACCTCGCTGAAACCTCTTTACATAATTGAGACTTTTGTATAGTTATAGAAAACTTTGCCTCGCGTGCGATGTCGTTTATTAAAAATAAAGCTGGCCATATTTATTAATTTTTTTTAGAATCCAACACGTGTTTTCTTATTCGACAAGATATACCCTTTTATTTACAAATATCTGGTGAAGGTTACATGTGAGGTAAATAAGCTAATAATTTGTCATCAATTTAATTAGGTCTGCCAGGTACTTAAAAACAAAAATCTCAAGGCAGACCAAAGTTTTCTGTAACTATACTAAAGTCTCAATCATGTCAAGAAATTTCAGCGAGGTTGCAAGTGGGGTAACTACGGCATTAATTTTTCATCCATTCAATTAAGTCTGCCAGGTACTTAAAAACAAAAATCTCAAGGCAGAACAAAGTTTTCTGTAACTATACAAAAGTTTCAATTATGTCAAGAAATTGTAGCGAGGTTACATGTGCAGGGGTAACTATGGCATCAATTGTTCATCCACTCAATTAGGTCTGCCAGGGAGTTAAAAACAAAATCTTAAGGCAGACCAAAATTTTCTTAAATTATAAATCTGAATAATATCAAGAAATTTTAGCGAGGTTACATTCCAAATAAGTAGGTTTTTGTGATTAGTGATAACAAAAATTAATTAAAAATATTAATTAACATAAATGAGAAAGTCGGCCACTGGATAACGTTGATAATGTTGAAAAATAACGGAGTTATAAAATTATAGACAAAAATATAAAAAACAGCGGGATATCAACCGTCAAGTCCTTATTATATTTTTCCTTTGAGTTTTTTATAATACATTCTACTCCGAAATTTTTTACCAAAAAGAACTCCTTTACCTTTAAATTAAAACTTAAGTTTTTAAAATCTGCCAAGTAGTTTTTAAGATACATTGAAATGGACATATATGGAAACCGCAGTCTTTAACAACTATCACTAGCTATAAAGGGAGAAACGCTCGCGACAAACAAAACTGTTTTCTACGAAACGATTTTTTATTTCTCTCTTCCACTGTCAGGACTATTAATAATTTGAAACTAATCAAGAGATGTGTGGCAAGTCTATGTAACGATTGTCTAATTTTGGCCACCAATCTTTCATAGATGAGTGTAAAACAAATAAGGGGCAGAAAGAGATTTCTTTTAGAAATTTGCAAGAACAAAACTAAAATCGGGTTGAAAATAGTCTAGTTATAGTGGCATATTTCTTTATCATGTTGCTCTTCTTCAACGATCAAAGCCGATCACATAGAATCGGCTTGTTTTTCTAGCAAGAAATTAAATGTAATTCAAGGAACATTCCACAACTTACATTGAGCGTGCTAAGACTAAAACGAGTTCATTTGCCAGCACTCCCATGACGATATCACCTTAGCAAGTGACATATCACTGCTAGTGAGAGTGGTATTTATGTGATATCGCACGCAAATTCATATGTTAATTGCAGGGACTAGAATGCGCGGGTTTGTCAAATCCGTCGAACAAAAATTTAAAAAAATTACAAGCAACAAAACCAGAGTTTACAATATTGTTTTATTCGAGCACTCATTTCACTCCTCATAATAGTATACATAATTCAAATATTTATACAATATACGTAATTTCAATATCGTTCTTTCTCGAAGAGCAAAAGTTTTAGTTTTTCGATTTCACTCCTTCGGAGATTCTATTTTATTTTTCTTTCATTTCATTTGCAATAGAAGAAAATTAGTACATTTTCGTCATACTATTTAATTATATATATTTATAACAATACAAAATTATTTATTTTTTAGGCTGGAATTGGGAAAGCTTCAATTTTGAAGCACAAACTAAATGTGCGAGTATTTAAATGAAAATATTTATTTTAATTTAAGAGTAAGAACGATATTTTATTATTTTTACTTTTGGAGTGTTATATTTTTTTAAAGTTACTCGCTCTGAAAGAACAGAATAAAGGAGTGATTGAATCCCTGATAAAAACGTTTTAGTTAATCGGAAAATCAAAATGTTGATATTTGCCAATTTCTAGAAAATTCCAAACGGTTGTAATTGGACTGGAAAGTAAACCATTATTTATTTGTTTATAAAAACATATATCTTATTAAAAAAAATTTTATTGTTTATAGCCAATTATTGTTTTATTTTATTTACCCAACGTTTCGAATAAATTTCTTATTCATTTTCAAGGGTTTTACTAAACAAAAAAATAAATCGAAATGAAAAACAAACATAATAAAATGACACATTTTTCAAGGTGATTTGATGAAAAATTGAAAAATAAAAATAGAAATGATGATAAATTGAAATTAATTTTCAAATAATGTTGTCATATGATGATTCTAAATACATTGTGTCGTCTTGTTTATTTAAATTTCTACATTTTTTAATTTGGATCATTTCTAAAATACTTCTTTTTCGGTAATTTGGTTCTTTCGAAATTATTTTAACATTATTCATATTTATGTGGTGATTTGTATTCTTAAGGTGATTAGATAGAGCACTTTTGTTTTGAATATTATTGGGTTTTCTAGCATTATAAACATGTTGGTTAATTCTTTTATACAGGTATTGTTTTGTTTGACCAATATAATTTTCTCCGCAATCACATGAAACTTTATAAATCACATTTGTTTCAAAATCAATAGGGATACGGTCTTTTAACTTTGTAAATAATAAAAATTTTAAATTACGATGACTTCTACCAACCACTTTAACATTGTACTTAGCCATCATGCGTTTCGTTTGATTATACAACTTGTTTATGTAAGGGATTGACACAAATTTGTTTGTTTTTTCAATTGGTTGTGGTAGTTGATTGCCATGAATATATTCATTGTGAGTTTTTTTAAAAACAAAATCTATTAATTTAATTGGATATGCGGTTAATTGTAATATATTTTTTAGTAATTTAAAATTTTCTTTATGGAATTTTGCATCTGATAGTTTTAAAATTTTTTCGGCAAGTAAACTAATTGTATTTTTTTTATATGATAACGGTAACCACGATTTAAAATTTAAATATCTTGCAGACCAATTACTTTTGTGGAACCAATCAAAATACAAAGATCCATCAGCATTATGATGTATAGCAATATCAAGAAATGATATTTTATGATTATCCTCGGTTTCAATTGTGAATTTTATATGATTATCATAATTATTAAATTTCGTTAAAAAACTATCAACTTGATCACGGGGCATAGCTGTTATAATGTCATCAACATATCGATAAAAAAATGGAATTTCAAATTCAATACCTTTCAAGATTTCATTTTCAATAAACTCCATAACTAAATTGGCTGCTGTTGGACTAACAGGCGAGCCCATTGGAGATCCAAAAATTTTTTTTATTTAATTTTGAAGACGAAACCTTAAAAACTGAAGCTCGAAATCGTTTTGTCAATATTTTAACAAACTTCAAACAACATTCAAGCAATCGGCAGTTTTTAACAACTGAAGAACTTCAATTAAGAAAAAATGTTATTGATACAAAAAAGTTTATCAAAGATAATCCTGATATTGTAGTAACAAATGCAGATAAAGAAAATGTGACCGTTATTCTCAAAAAAACAGATTATAATCAAAAGATGGAGACTCTTCTTCAAGATTCTACAACATATCAAATAATACCGAGTTCAACAACATTACAAATTCAGAAAAAATTGAATGTTATGGTGATGAAATGGGAAAACGAAGGTCGGATTGATGTTAATTTAGGTAAAATTTTACGTAATTATAATGGGTACCACGCACGCATTTATGGATTACCCAAAATACACAAGGTGGATGTACCATTAAGACCAATTGTCAGCTCATTGAATACTCCCTTATACAATTTGTCATCATTTCTTTCATCAACATTAAATAAAACTGTTGGTAACTCATTCTCTTCAATAAAGAATTCTGAAGCATTTAAGAATAAAGTTAAAGATATTATCTTACCAGAAAATTATGTGCTTATTTCTTTAGATGTAGTGTCACTTTTCACGAATGTTGACACAAAAATGGTTATACGATGTATAAAAAATTGTTGGAAAGATATCAAAAAGAATTCAAACATAAAACTTACACAAATACAATTCATAGAAGCTATAAAATTGGTGATGAATAATTGTGAATTCAGCTTTAACAACATTTACTATAAACAAATTTTTGGATCTCAAATGGGCTCGCCTGTTAGTCCATCAGCAGCCAATTTAGTTATGGAGTTTATTGAAACTGAAATCTTGAAAGGTATTGAATTTGAAATTCCATTTTTTTATCGATATGTTGATGACATTATAACAGCTATACCCCGTGATCAAGTTGATAGTTTTTTAACGAAATTTAATAATTATGATAATCATATAAAATTCACAATTGAAACCGAGGATAATCATAAAATATCATTTCTTGATATTGCTATACATCATAATGCTGATGGATCTTTAAATTTTGATTGGTTCCACAAAAGTAATTGGTCTGAAAGATATTTAAATTTTAAATCGTGGTTACCGTTATCATATAAAAAAAATACAATTAGTTTACTTGCCGAAAAAATTTTAAAACTATCAGATGCAAAATTCCATAAAGAAAATTTTAAATTACTAAAAAATATATTACAATTAAACGCATATCCAATTAAATTCATAGATTTTGTTTTTAAAAAAACTCACAATGAATATATTCATGACAATCAACTACCACAACCAATTGAAGAAACAAACAAATTTGTATCAATCCCTTACATAAACAAGTTGTATAATCAAACGAAACGCATGATGGCTAAGTACAATGTTAAAGTGGTTGGTAGAAGTCATCGTAATTTAAAATTTTTATTATTTACAAAGTTAAAAGACCGTATCCCTATTGATTTTGAAACAAATGTTATTTATAAAGTTTCATGTGATTGCCGAGAAAATTATATTGGTCAAACAAAACAATACCTGTATAAAAGAATTAACCAACATGTTTATGATGCTAGAAAACCCAATAATATTCAAAACAAAAGTGCTCTATCTAATCACCTTAAGAATACAAATCACCACATAAATATGAATAATGTTAAAATAATTTCGAAAGAACCAAATTACCGAAAAAGAAGTATTTTAGAAATGATCCAAATTAAAAAAAGTAGTGTCTGCGTCGGACCAGACGGTGGAAGTTATACTTCTTTGCCCATTCGCTCGCACACACGCACACAGACAGACAGATAGGATCCATTAAAAAAAATAACTAAAAAGAAACAAAAATATTATTCAAAAAAAAAAGTTATTCAAGAAAAAAAATATTATTCAAAAGAAAAAAATATTATGCAAAAAAAAAAATATAATTCAAAAAAAAATATAAAAAAAAGAAACATATTATTCAAAAAATAAATAACAAAAAAACGTTATTCAAAAAAAAATTATTATTCAAAAAGTATAAGAACGTATAGTTATTAATTACTAGAAGGTACACCCGCACGGCGATGCCCATGCTTCCCAGATAAAGTGGTTGAAAACTGCTTTTTTTTTGAGTAAATTGTCCGATAGTTTTTTGTAATGTCATTTAATTTAACTTATTTTATTAGTAATATATAAAAAGTTTGAAAAAAATGTAATAGTATAAGCTATAGATAAATTTACATATTATGTGTACGTTAAAATTAAAACACATTGTTGCCTGTCAATAATTAAATAATTTTTATAAATGTAGATGGCAAAAGATTAGGGTTAGAAAAAAGTTAAAATTTTATTCCAAAGATTTAATTCAAATAATTCAATGTGTAACGAACAATTAGGTGAGCGTAAATATATTTGTTTATTGGATGTCACAATTGTCAATTACTTACTCCGAAGCCACCGTACTCGTCATACAAAATATAGGTACACTGGTTCATTGCTATTGGTTTAGCGTCCTATTTCATGTAGACTTATAATCATTTATCAATCCAGAAAATTTTCTGTTCTGAAGAGGGTCGTATTTCAATTTGCAAATATATTTTATCGATTGTCTGCAATACTCTACTCCATTGATGCATACGCCGACGCCGTGTCTACAATCAAACTCAACACTAATATAACCGACCAAGTGGCCAATTGTTAAAGCTTTGGCACGTAGATCGGAAGGTTCCAAAACAGGTAATCTTTTATATCTAGGGGTATCTGCGCATAAAAAAATGGTTTGTTAAAATGTCGTCGGTTTTTAATATAATCCATGAAATCACATATACATAAAGAAACAATGATGTAGGTATCCCAACATTCTACCAAATTCGACAGACCAACCAACAAAAACCACAATATATTTATAATTTCTCATATGATTTATATTATTGTTTTGTTTTCATCGTTTTTTGTTAATAATAGAAGCGGTTTTAAGGGTTATAAACCCGATTTTTCGGTGATGTAAAATAATAAAAAAAAGCCGATTTTTCGGATACCGGAAAACCGGGTTGCAATCACTAGTTGGGATCATACAGACTTCGTTCATGAATAAGTTTTGTTGACACTTTTGCAAAATCTGAAAAGTTTGATGACATGTTTTTGGACAATATTGTTAAGTGTTGAGACCTCCCGAGAAATTGTATATTTGAAACTTCAATAAAATGAGCTTCTGATAATTTATTTGGATTAAATCTGGTAAACATGCTTGGAGAATGATTTGTAACAGTTCACTGAAACAGGTCACTTTCTTTACTCCAAATTTTTTTTACTCTTTCTATTCGTACAACAAAACTTATGTCTGTTGGGAAACTACAGGTTTCGTTAATGAAATAATTTTAATCAAACTTTAACAACAGTTGGAGATTTGTATGGCAAGGTAAAAAAACGTATTGAACGGTAATCGGCAAAGTGGTGAAGGCCTCCGTAGCATCTGTTTTAAATTATAAGTACGCGAAATCTATGACAATAGTTTTTCATTCTAGAACAAGCTCCCACGACACTTTAGTCTACCTCACATGTAACCTCTATGAAATTTGGCTTAACTTATAATTTAACTTATAATTTATAATTTAACTTATAATTTATAATTTAAGAAAATTTTGGTCTGTCTTGAGATTTTTGTTTTTAAGTACCTGGCAGACCTAATTGAATGGATGAAAAACTGATGCCGTAGTTACCCCACATGTAACCTCGCTGAAACCTCTTTACATAATTGAGACTTTTGTATAGTTATAGAAAACTTTGCCTCGCGTGCGATGTCGTTTATTAAAAATAAAGCTGGCCATATTTATTAATTTTTTTTAGAATCCAACACGTGTTTTCTTATTCGACAAGATATACCCTTTTATTTACAAATATCTGGTGAAGGTTACATGTGAGGTAAATAAGCTAATAATTTGTCATCAATTTAATTAGGTCTGCCAGGTACTTAAAAACAAAAATCTCAAGGCAGACCAAAGTTTTCTGTAACTATACTAAAGTCTCAATCATGTCAAGAAATTTCAGCGAGGTTGCAAGTGGGGTAACTACGGCATTAATTTTTCATCCATTCAATTAAGTCTGCCAGGTACTTAAAAACAAAAATCTCAAGGCAGAACAAAGTTTTCTGTAACTATACAAAAGTTTCAATTATGTCAAGAAATTGTAGCGAGGTTACATGTGCAGGGGTAACTATGGCATCAATTGTTCATCCACTCAATTAGGTCTGCCAGGGAGTTAAAAACAAAATCTTAAGGCAGACCAAAATTTTCTTAAATTATAAATCTGAATAATATCAAGAAATTTTAGCGAGGTTACATTCCAAATAAGTAGGTTTTTGTGATTAGTGATAACAAAAATTAATTAAAAATATTAATTAACATAAATGAGAAAGTCGGCCACTGGATAACGTTGATAATGTTGAAAAATAACGGAGTTATAAAATTATAGACAAAAATATAAAAAACAGCGGGATATCAACCGTCAAGTCCTTATTATATTTTTCCTTTGAGTTTTTTATAATACATTCTACTCCGAAATTTTTTACCAAAAAGAACTCCTTTACCTTTAAATTAAAACTTAAGTTTTTAAAATCTGCCAAGTAGTTTTTAAGATACATTGAAATGGACATATATGGAAACCGCAGTCTTTAACAACTATCACTAGCTATAAAGGGAGAAACGCTCGCGACAAACAAAACTGTTTTCTACGAAACGATTTTTTATTTCTCTCTTCCACTGTCAGGACTATTAATAATTTGAAACTAATCAAGAGATGTGTGGCAAGTCTATGTAACGATTGTCTAATTTTGGCCACCAATCTTTCATAGATGAGTGTAAAACAAATAAGGGGCAGAAAGAGATTTCTTTTAGAAATTTGCAAGAACAAAACTAAAATCGGGTTGAGTCTAGTTATAGTGGCATATTTCGTCTAGTCTAGTTATAGTTATAGTCTAGTTATAGTGGCATATTTCTTTATCATGTTGCTCTTCTTCAACGATCAAAGCCGATCACATAGAATCGGCTTGTTTTTCTAGCAAGAAATTAAATGTAATTCAAGGAACATTCCACAACTTACATTGAGCGTGCTAAGACTAAAACGAGTTCATTTGCCAGCACTCCCATGACGATATCACCTTAGCAAGTGACATATCACTGCTAGTGAGAGTGGTATTTATGTGATATCGCACGCAAATTCATATGTTAATTGCAGGGACTAGAATGCGCGGGTTTGTCAAATCCGTCGAACAAAAATTTAAAAAAATTACAAGCAACAAAACCAGAGTTTACAATATTGTTTTATTCGAGCACTCATTTCACTCCTCATAATAGTATACATAATTCAAATATTTATACAATATACGTAATTTCAATATCGTTCTTTCTCGAAGAGCAAAAGTTTTAGTTTTTCGATTTCACTCCTTCGGAGATTCTATTTTATTTTTCTTTCATTTCATTTGCAATAGAAGAAAATTAGTACATTTTCGTCATACTATTTAATTATATATATTTATATCAATACAAAATTATTTATTTTTTAGGCTGGAATTGGGAAAGCTTCAATTTTGAAGCACAAACTAAATGTGCGAGTATTTAAATGAAAATATTTATTTTAATTTAAGAGTAAGAACGATATTTTATTATTTTTACTTTTGGAGTGTTATATTTTTTTAAAGTTACTCGCTCTGAAAGAACAGAATAAAGGAGTGATTGAATCCCTGATAAAAACGTTTTAGTTAATCGGAAAATCAAAATGTTGATATTTGCCAATTTCTAGAAAATTCCAAACGGTTGTATTGGACTGGAAAGTAAACCATTATTTATTTGTTTATAAAAACATATATCTTATTAAAAAAAATTTTATTGTTTATAGCCAATTATTGTTTTATTTTATTTACCCAACGTTTCGAATAAATTTCTTATTCATTTTCAAGGGTTTTACTAAACAAAAAAATAAATCGAAATGAAAAACAAACATAATAAAATGACACATTTTTCAAGGTGATTTGATGAAAAATTGAAAAATAAAAATAGAAATGATGATAAATTGAAATTAATTTTCAAATAATGTTGTCATATGATGATTCTAAATACATTGTGTCGTCTTGTTTATTTAAATTTCTACATTTTTTAATTTGGATCATTTCTAAAATACTTCTTTTTCGGTAATTTGGTTCTTTCGAAATTATTTTAACATTATTCATATTTATGTGGTGATTTGTATTCTTAAGGTGATTAGATAGAGCACTTTTGTTTTGAATATTATTGGGTTTTCTAGCATTATAAACATGTTGGTTAATTCTTTTATACAGGTATTGTTTTGTTTGACCAATATAATTTTCTCCGCAATCACATGAAACTTTATAAATCACATTTGTTTCAAAATCAATAGGGATACGGTCTTTTAACTTTGTAAATAATAAAAATTTTAAATTACGATGACTTCTACCAACCACTTTAACATTGTACTTAGCCATCATGCGTTTCGTTTGATTATACAACTTGTTTATGTAAGGGATTGACACAAATTTGTTTGTTTTTTCAATTGGTTGTGGTAGTTGATTGCCATGAATATATTCATTGTGAGTTTTTTTAAAAACAAAATCTATTAATTTAATTGGATATGCGGTTAATTGTAATATATTTTTTAGTAATTTAAAATTTTCTTTATGGAATTTTGCATCTGATAGTTTTAAAATTTTTTCGGCAAGTAAACTAATTGTATTTTTTTTATATGATAACGGTAACCACGATTTAAAATTTAAATATCTTGCAGACCAATTACTTTTGTGGAACCAATCAAAATACAAAGATCCATCAGCATTATGATGTATAGCAATATCAAGAAATGATATTTTATGATTATCCTCGGTTTCAATTGTGAATTTTATATGATTATCATAATTATTAAATTTCGTTAAAAAACTATCAACTTGATCACGGGGCATAGCTGTTATAATGTCATCAACATATCGATAAAAAAATGGAATTTCAAATTCAATACCTTTCAAGATTTCATTTTCAATAAACTCCATAACTAAATTGGCTGCTGTTGGACTAACAGGCGAGCCCATTGGAGATCCAAAAATTTTTTTTATTTAATTTTGAAGACGAAACCTTAAAAACTGAAGCTCGAAATCGTTTTGTCAATATTTTAACAAACTTCAAACAACATTCAAGCAATCGGCAGTTTTTAACAACTGAAGAACTTCAATTAAGAAAAAATGTTATTGATACAAAAAAGTTTATCAAAGATAATCCTGATATTGTAGTAACAAATGCAGATAAAGAAAATGTGACCGTTATTCTCAAAAAAACAGATTATAATCAAAAGATGGAGACTCTTCTTCAAGATTCTACAACATATCAAATAATACCGAGTTCAACAACATTACAAATTCAGAAAAAATTGAATGTTATGGTGATGAAATGGGAAAACGAAGGTCGGATTGATGTTAATTTAGGTAAAATTTTACGTAATTATAATGGGTACCACGCACGCATTTATGGATTACCCAAAATACACAAGGTGGATGTACCATTAAGACCAATTGTCAGCTCATTGAATACTCCCTTATACAATTTGTCATCATTTCTTTCATCAACATTAAATAAAACTGTTGGTAACTCATTCTCTTCAATAAAGAATTCTGAAGCATTTAAGAATAAAGTTAAAGATATTATCTTACCAGAAAATTATGTGCTTATTTCTTTAGATGTAGTGTCACTTTTCACGAATGTTGACACAAAAATGGTTATACGATGTATAAAAAATTGTTGGAAAGATATCAAAAAGAATTCAAACATAAAACTTACACAAATACAATTCATAGAAGCTATAAAATTGGTGATGAATAATTGTGAATTCAGCTTTAACAACATTTACTATAAACAAATTTTTGGATCTCAAATGGGCTCGCCTGTTAGTCCATCAGCAGCCAATTTAGTTATGGAGTTTATTGAAACTGAAATCTTGAAAGGTATTGAATTTGAAATTCCATTTTTTTATCGATATGTTGATGACATTATAACAGCTATACCCCGTGATCAAGTTGATAGTTTTTTAACGAAATTTAATAATTATGATAATCATATAAAATTCACAATTGAAACCGAGGATAATCATAAAATATCATTTCTTGATATTGCTATACATCATAATGCTGATGGATCTTTAAATTTTGATTGGTTCCACAAAAGTAATTGGTCTGAAAGATATTTAAATTTTAAATCGTGGTTACCGTTATCATATAAAAAAAATACAATTAGTTTACTTGCCGAAAAAATTTTAAAACTATCAGATGCAAAATTCCATAAAGAAAATTTTAAATTACTAAAAAATATATTACAATTAAACGCATATCCAATTAAATTCATAGATTTTGTTTTTAAAAAAACTCACAATGAATATATTCATGACAATCAACTACCACAACCAATTGAAGAAACAAACAAATTTGTATCAATCCCTTACATAAACAAGTTGTATAATCAAACGAAACGCATGATGGCTAAGTACAATGTTAAAGTGGTTGGTAGAAGTCATCGTAATTTAAAATTTTTATTATTTACAAAGTTAAAAGACCGTATCCCTATTGATTTTGAAACAAATGTGATTTATAAAGTTTCATGTGATTGCCGAGAAAATTATATTGGTCAAACAAAACAATACCTGTATAAAAGAATTAACCAACATGTTTATGATGCTAGAAAACCCAATAATATTCAAAACAAAAGTGCTCTATCTAATCACCTTAAGAATACAAATCACCACATAAATATGAATAATGTTAAAATAATTTCGAAAGAACCAAATTACCGAAAAAGAAGTATTTTAGAAATGATCCAAATTAAAAAAAGTAGTGTCTGCGTCGGACCAGACGGTGGAAGTTATACTTCTTTGCCCATTCGCTCGCACACACGCACACAGACAGACAGATAGGATCCATTAAAAAAAATAACTAAAAAGAAACAAAAATATTATTCAAAAAAAAAAGTTATTCAAGAAAAAAAATATTATTCAAAAGAAAAAAATATTATGCAAAAAAAAAAATATAATTCAAAAAAAAATATAAAAAAAAGAAACATATTATTCAAAAAATAAATAACAAAAAAACGTTATTCAAAAAAAAATTATTATTCAAAAAGTATAAGAACGTATAGTTATTAATTACTAGAAGGTACACCCGCACGGCGATGCCCATGCTTCCCAGATAAAGTGGTTGAAAACTGCTTTTTTTTTGAGTAAATTGTCCGATAGTTTTTTGTAATGTCATTTAATTTAACTTATTTTATTAGTAATATATAAAAAGTTTGAAAAAAATGTAATAGTATCATTTTGCAGTCACCAAAAGCCATTAAGTAAATGTCTCTAAAGCTATAGATAAATTTACATATTATGTGTACGTTAAAATTAAAACACATTGTTGCCTGTCAATAATTAAATAATTTTTATAAATGTAGATGGCAAAAGATTAGGGTTAGAAAAAAGTTAAAATTTTATTCCAAAGATTTAATTCAAATAATTCAATGTGTAACGAACAATTAGGTGAGCGTAAATATATTTGTTTATTGGATGTCACAATTGTCAATTACTTACTCCGAAGCCACCGTACTCGTCATACAAAATATAGGTACACTGGTTCATTGCTATTGGTTTAGCGTCCTATTTCATGTAGACTTATAATCATTTATCAATCCAGAAAATTTTCTGTTCTGAAGAGGGTCGTATTTCAATTTGCAAATATATTTTATCGATTGTCTGCAATACTCTACTCCATTGATGCATACGCCGACCGATTAAAAAATACCACCATTTTTAGTGAATATTTTCGTTTAATGGGTTTTATTGCTTTATGGTCATCGTCTTATTTCGACATTCCTTCCCACAACTTAAAACAAAAATTGGAAAAAATAATAATAAGACTAATTTCATTTGTAAATTCAGACTTATATATATTTTTTTTTTTTTTTTTTTAATAAAATGTGTTGTGTAATAGGGTTTAGAATATGTGTCACAACAACACATAAATACCTTTTAAGACCTAGGTCTAGACCTGGGTCCCACAACAACTGGCGTTCTGAGGTGTAGATTAACGCTTTTTTTAAACATCTGTGGGTTGAAGCCACCTGAGACTAAGTGTTCCGGCAAACTATTCCATTTGTACGCAGTTCGGACAAAGAAGTCTCTCTGCGATCTGCCAGTATGACAGCGCGGGATCTTTACCGTTTCACTGGTTGCGGCAGCCGATTGCCGAGTGGAACGGGGGTAAGAATAAGTTTGAGGCATGATGCCGCTGATTTCATCTGAGCACTGCTGATGACGATATTTGTAAAAAACAACGAGGTCAGCAACAGTGCGACGATGTTGTAGGGAATCAAGTTGTGATGTCAAAGTTCGATCACCTACAATTCGTATAGCTCGCTTTTGAACAGAGTCCAAGAGGGCCAAGATGGAAACAGAGGCAGCACCCCAAACTTGACAGCAGTACTCCATACAGGGACGAATATAGGACTTATAAACATGGAGCAATTGGTATGGAGTGAAAAATTTTTTGCATCTATTTAGGAGGCCGAGTTTTTTAGACGCGCTTTTTGCCATCGCCATTACATGATCGTTCCAGAGTAGGTCATTTGAAACTGTGACACCCAATAAACGAATGTTTTTACATTCACCTATTGGTTCATCACACATACTAAATAAAATATCTTTGGGGAACTCGGTCTTTAATCTGGAAACAATCAACAGCTGTGTTTTGGTGGAGTTGAAATTGACAAGGTTTTGGTCACCCCAGTCGGCGACTTTATTCAGGTCTTTGTTCACGTTTATGGCAGCGTCTCTCCGGGCAGGATTAATTCGTTCGTGCATTTTACCTTTTGAAGGAAGGGGCTCGAACGACTTGTGCAGAGTACTATCATCTGCAAAACTATTTATTGGGTTGCTGGTGATTTTCAACAATTCGTTGATATAAATCAAAAATAGGGTTGGGGACAATACTGAGCCTTGGGGTACACCAGCGTTAATTAGTTTAGACTCAGAAGAATATCCGTCTAAGGTTACCGAAATGTATCGGTCGGATAGAAAATTTTGAATCAGCTTCACAACATTGGGATGAAAACCGTACGCAACGAGCTTGTTGATTAAGTTGGCATGCCAGACTCGATCGAATGCCTTGGAGATGTCTAAAGCGATAACGTATGTTTCACCACCTTTATCAAGTATGCTGTTCCAACAATGCGCTACATAGTTTAATAGATCGGTAGTTGATCTTTTGTTTCGAAAACCGTATTGGCTGTCGGATATTAAATGATTTTCTTCCAGAAATTTTGAAATATGTGTATTAATATAATGCTCATAGACTTTGGATAGGACCGATAGTAAAGCTATTGGCCTATAATTTGAGATATCGGATTTTGGTCCCTTTTTGGGGACGGGCTGGACATTTGCCAACTTCCAGCACGAGGGAAATATTATTATTATAATTATTATTAAAACAGTCAAATCACAACATATGTTAACATATTTGCACATATTTTATAGATCCCTTGCAATAACAATAATAGTTTTGAAAGTAATGGAGAAGCATATATCACTCAATAAGTAAAACACTTTAAATCTGTAACTTTGATATTGTTCATAATCATTTTCTTCGGTACTAAGGTTCCAAAGCAAATTCTTGGTTCATCAATGTTTCTAAGAAGAGGAAAAGAAACGTCAATTTCCAATTTTTGGAACATGTGAGGGCAGTTCTGCTAATGCAAGCAGGTTTGTTTAATCATATATAAGCAATGCTTATATGTATCGTATTGGTGCTAATGCATAGAAATATGTACATATTTTATATAATTGCAAACCATAAGAACATATTTGTTGTTAATTAAAATTTTATATAATTAATAATTTTCATATAAATGTACACATTTGTTTGTCACATTATACATTAACTATTCATTTTAATGATAATTCTCATATAAATGTACACATTTGTTTGTCACATTATACATTAACTATTCATTTTAATGATAATTCCGAAAAGTGAAAAAAGAATTGATCAAAGATAACTAAGCGAATAATGTTTTATTATTATAAAATATGACTGATTTAGTAATTTCGTCTTTATTACCATACAGCATAAGGTTGATTTACTAATTTCGTCTTTATTACCATACAGCATAAAGGTTAAAATATAACTTGAAACAGCGTGACGCGGTTTCTCGTTTAACACCCCATCAAAATATTTACAACGAGCGCAAAGAAGTATAACTTCAAAAATGTAGAAATTTAAATAAATAAGACGACACAATGTATTTAGAATCATCATATGACAACATTATTTGAAAATTAATTTCAATTTATCATCATTTCTATTTTTATTTTTCAATTTTTCATCAAATCACCTTGAAAAATGTGTCATTTTATTATGTTTGTTTTTCATTTCGATTTATTTTTTTGTTTAGTAAAACCCTTGAAAATGAATAAGAAATTTATTCGAAACGTTGGGTAAATAAAATAAAATAAACAATAATTGGCTATAAACAATAAAATTTTTTTTTATTCAATTAAGCCAAATAAAAACATTATATATATCTTATTGATAGTTTAACACAATTTGGTAACGATAGAAAAAGTTCTTTCAATGTTTTGCACCAAAAAAACTGTGCTGTTCTATAAATTAAAACGTAACGTAAAAACGTATAAAACCGTGTTCGAAGAACTTGAATATTTAAATCTCTGTTAACTGTTTTAATTCTCCATTTAACTTGTTTTGTGTTTTTTGATCGAGATTGAACCTTTAAATCAAGCAAGCATAGATTCAAATAAGTTTTCTTATATTATTATTTAGTTAAATCTTTGTTTATATTTGACAAAAAAACCGGCGTCATAACTGTTTGAGAGATATTTCTTAAATACGATCTAGCGAATTTACGATCTAAATCTCATTTAGAAATTTTTAAGCAACTGAGCAAATAAAATAATATACAACTTATTTAACAGTAGCATCTAAAAAAACTTCTTGAGTTTTTTAATCATTGAGTTTAAAGTTTATGAAAGCTTAGCTTTCGAAATACATATTTAGTGAACAATGTTATTTTACAATTTAAATTGGAATATCTTGTTACAGTTAAGCATTTTTAAATTAAAATGTGGACAAAGAATGACACTAAATTCCAAGAAAAAAAAAATGTGATGTTAAGTCGATCGTCCAAAAACTAGTTTTATTTCTCACTGGTCGAGGGTGTTAAATGGTTAACCATTGACTCTGATCAGAAGAACGCCAGATTCAATTGAAGAGTCCCAGAGCTGGAATTGATATACGACTTTGTTACCGATCCTTATCTTTTTAAAGAAATTTTTCGTTCAATTCAATTTAATACGTTCAGTTCTAGTGACTTGTAATTCAAGTATGTACGTAAACAAAAATCTCATTACGGCGTTTTCTAGCAACGTGACAACTTTCGCAACAACACAATATTAGCGACTTGATATATCTAAAATCAAGTAATTTAACAATCCCTTACCACAACAAACCAATTACGTCAATTTATTCGAAAACGAATTTCTTTGTTCGTCTTCAGATTTTACTATTATACTGTCATTAGTTGATCAACCTTCAAGCACAAAATGAAAACAAAAAAGCCATTTTAATTACGTTTCTAGTATAAATTGTAAATTAAAATTATTTCCATTGATTTTAAATTAACCAATTATACCCTTATCAATTGCAATCAATAAATTTATTAATTATTTTGGTTTTAGTCACGTTTATGGAATTATGAAAACAAAAATAATTCGTCGATTGACAGTGGTTTCTGTTAAATTTCATTATTTTTGTCTTGAATAACCTACCTTGGTATTAATCCTTTTGCTAATTCCCAAAATGGAATTTTATGTGACTTTGTTCCTCCCATTGTTACCATTAATATATCACCAGCAAGGCATATATGAAATGCCGATAGTAATGCCAGAAATATGAATTTCATACTGAAAAAAAAAACAAACAAAAAATAAATGTCATTAACTTGATTTATATTGAGAAATTTTAGGAAGTAAACAATGACATGGGAATTGATGAAAGGAATGATAATTACGTGTAGTACGGATGTGAGTTAATACACGGAAGAAATGGATAGATAACATTACCTTATAAATAATTTTGGCGTTTGAAATAATTGAATCATTCGATTATATACTTATTTTTTCTTTAAAATATAAAACTTCGAGAATCAGAATAAATATTTGATACTCCTCTTGGTAATAAGCTTTCTCGCCAGGAAAAGGTAAGTGTATTTTGAGAAAGATTTTTTGATTCCAGTTGCTGTTTTGTAGATTTTAGAAGTTTTCATATTATTTTCAGTAGTTTAGAATTTCTTTTATAGTTTCAGTTTTTATTTTTTTGTTAATTTTCTTGATTTCATTTATATTTTTTATATCAGTTACTTTTCCCAAAAAGAAAAACTAGTCTCCGTTCTTACTCTCAAACTTCTTTATAAAATACTAGAGTTTTCCCGGGAAATTAGCTATTTTAATTAATCCCGATTCCCGGGATTTTTATTAATTTCCCGGGAAATCCCATATAGTTTAATTATAATTAAATAAAAGTGATCTATAAGGTTTGGCGTATAATCAATTATTTTTTTCGGTCCAGTTTGACGTAATATGTAAAATATTGCAATATTTTTGATCATATTGCACGAGTGAACACTATCATTATTTCTTTTTTAACAATGATGGAAGGGTTGTAACATATTTCATAATAAATCAGGTAGCAAAAGCTTTCTATCATTGCTTGATTCAAAAGGCCAAACAATCAATAGTTCGGATATATTAAATATGTAAACAAAAATGTAATATAAATATATAAATATCGTTTAAGTAACTTCGAATTTAATATCGATGTATCATGTAAAATTATATCGTTTCGTTGGTAAATATAGATCTTTTTTTCAAAAACCATAGATATATTGATATGGCAATTCTCTTTCCTTTCAATCTTTCAGAAGAACGAATTTCTATCAATTTCATCAAGAATTCAAACTAGTTTTCGAGCTTCTGATAGACATCCAAAACACATAACGGCGCAATTTTAATTCACAAAATCGCTCAATTTGAATTTAAATTATTAAATATGATTTTCAGACTTTGGTTAAAGCATACATTCATTTATTATTTAAAAAAAGATATTAATTTAATTAAATAAGAACAGTTGACTATATCGGGTTAGCAGGTTATAAGAAGTTTGGCTGCAAATGAAACGCAGTCTGAGGTGTGAAATAAAACCAATATTTAAAAATAAGTATATTATTCGTAATCACTCACCACTGTACATTTTACACATAAAAGTAGATATTTCTTGTAAATTGTTTTCGTATAGGCTTATGCACAAGTTTTGTTATTTGTTATCGATAAACGTGGCATTATTGTCTTTCTCCACTGAGGTCAAGGTAGTGGTTTGGGCACGGCTGTTGCAAATCTATTTTACAAGAGGGTTCAATTTTGAAACCCTTAATTTGTGGTGAATGCAGTAAAATTTATCTGCGAATACTATTTAGATTCTGCTTTTGATTTATTTACAAATTATCAATTACTTATTGTCATCAAAATATATCATCATAACTGACCGCGACTTCTAAAAGTTTTAGATCTACTTAAAAGTATATAATATAAATTATTATATTCCCTTATATGAATGATAATTTAAGATATTAAGTTTTATAAAGTTTTCAATATCCAATATTGCTTTAAAATTAACAAAACCGTTAAGGTTTTAATGAAATTTCAATAAAAAAATCAAAACAAATTGTTATTTTATAATAGGTTTTAAATTTAAAATATTTTTCCGGGATTAAGAAATTATTAATTCCCGTATCCCGGGATTTACAAAACGGCCGGGAAATGGAAACTCTTTATGGAAATACTCTTCATTCACTGAGGATGAAGATGAAGTTTTCGATGCATTGTACAAAGATTTTTAAAGTATAATTTTAATTCTAATGGACCCAAATACAATACTGGCTTAAACGGGTTATTTATCAATAAATAAGATATTTAAGTGGTTTTCTGACAGATATTGTCAGTTATTGTGAATTTCAAAATCGTTCAGTAAAAGAAACGAACGATTTTTATAATCAACGTTACGATTTTTTACCGTACGTATATTTTATAACAAATATGCATTATATTATTTTGGTTTGCTGATCACGGTAGGAGGCTTAGATCACCATTTTGGAGTATTTCAGGAGCATCTCACAATAAATTTCAATAAACAATTTTTATAGATAGCCGTGTATCTATAGTGGCTATGTAGCTTTATTGCTACAAATCTACAGGATAGCAAAACAAAATTATATTCAATCAACCAATTTATCTTCTTTATTCATATCGATTCGTTTGACATACTAATTCAAATCTAATTGTATGTAATCGTAGGCACATGTTTTGATATAATAGTTTGAGCTTTTTCAGGTTGACGCGCATTGTAGGTAGCTCTATATAATGGTAATGCCGAAAATAAATTTGAAGTCACTGAAGATGACGATTTCATTAAATCATTCCTTTTTGTTTTAGCAATTTTCTTTGAAGGTACAGGGGTGAAACCATCCATTAAATTGATATTTAGCACATATTCTGTTGCAATAAAAAAGGTCCCTCGTGAGAATGTTCCATTTAGGTACTGAAGGCATATTTTAGGACAAAGTCAAAATCTTTAAGGCCATTTAATTTTTTAATTTTAATTTTCGGGTGGATAGTAGTAAAAGATAAATTTGCGGTGCGTATAAAAGTAACCTATCCACACAAGATGAGGGGTTGAAAAATAAAAAAAAATGGTTTTAGTTTGTTTTACAGGACTACGATGTGAGGCCTTTGAGAACACATTTTTTATCGAGCCAAGTAGGTTTTAATATGAAAGGGCTTCACTTCAATATTTCTATAAATGTATTTTGGAATTTTACATCCCACCTTTTTTTGTGTAATTCTGAGTAATGGCATTTTCTGTATGTTTTCTTTCCTTGATTAGCTCCGGGTCTAAGTAATCGAAAATTTTAAGAAGTATTTTGAATGATATAAAAATTAGTAGGTTTTAAATGAAAAACTTTACTATATTTTTCCAAAGTTAGTACCAAATACTAATAATATATTTATTAAGGTGGTGGAAATGAGAAGGAATAAAAACACCATTTAAAACCCGGTCATTTGAAAGAGCATTAAGCATTAAGAAAATTAAGAAACATTAAAATTTTTTTTTGAATTTTGCGATGCACAGTTTTTGAGTTATTGTCAAAAAAGTGTAACAAAAAGTTAGTACCGCCCTCCCCCCCACGTTTCTTCTTTGATTAACAGAAAAATTTGAAAAAATACATAGAGATAGGAAATTTGATAAACCCTTAACGAAAAATATAACGAAGTCTCAAGTGATTTTATTTCTGTGTGTGAAAAAAGGTGATTATTGTCGAAATTATTGATTATTGAATTATTGTCGAAAAAGTGCAACAAAAAGTTGACCCCATACGTTTCTTCGTTTATTTACAAAAAATTTTAAAAAACTCATAGAGATAGGAAATTTAATAAACTCTTAACGCAAAATATAGCGAAGCGGAAAGCCTCAAGTGATTTTATTTCTATGCGTTTTGGGGATGGGAGTGGGGAAGGGTGAAAAGAAAGTTTTTTGACCCGCATGAGTGGGATGTCATTTGAAAGAGCACCAAAATTAAGAAACCCTACAACTATTTTTAGAATTTTACGATGTTGGTCCCCCTCCTCTACGTTTCTTCGTTGATTGACAGAAAAATTTGAAAAGAGATTTCATAGAGAAAGGAAGTTTAATAAACCCTTAACGAAAAATATAGTGAGGTCTCAAATGATTTAATTTCTATGAGTTTAAGGAATGATAGTGGGGAAGGGTGAAAAACACCTACGAAGGGTGAAAAAACGAAGGGTGAAAGGGTGAAAAAAACCCTAACCTTTTTGACCTACGTGAGTGGGGTGTCATTTGCATCAAAATTAAGAAACATTACAATTTTTTTTAGAATTTTGCAATGCACAGTTTTTGAACTATTGTCAAAAAAGTGCAACAAAAATTGGCTCTTCAATACATTTCTTCGTTTATTGATAGAAAAATTTTAAAAAATTCATAGAGATAGGAAATTTGATAAACTCTTAACGAAAAATATAGCGAAGCCTCAAGTGATTTTATTCCTGTGTGTTTAGGGGATGGGAGTTGGGAAGGGTGAAAAAAAAGTTTTTTGACCCGCATGAGTGGGTGTCATTTGAAAGAGCACCAAAAATAAGAAACATTACAATTTTTTTTTGAATTTTGCGATGCACAGTTTTTGAATTATTGTCCAAAAATTGCAACAAAAGTTGGTTCCCTCCATATGTTTCTTAGTTAATTGACTTATGTTGAAAGTTATGTTTCAAACGGCCGTTATAACGCCTTAGATTATTCGACTTTAAAGACTCTAGCTGCTTAAATGGTACCATTGAATATCTGAACCTTTTTTTTATCATTTTTTGTCAGATGAACTTGGCGTTTAGGGTTCCTGAAAAATCAGCTGTTTTAAAAATTTACTAAACTTTGTTGTCCTTGACCTAGATGAAAATGACCAAGCTGACATTTGAAAGCTTTCGTGTACGTAGATACAAAAAATCTTTCCTAAATTTAAAAAAAATGATCGAAGTCCAAAGATTGCGACCCTGGGGCAGTTGAAACGAAAACAAACGCAAACGGTTATGCTTTCATTATTTTTGAGTTTCTGTTATTTAAACTCCTATTTTCTTTTAGATACTCTTTTCATTTATAACCTTAGAGATTTTCAGCTTTCTAACCCAAGAGGTTCCAATGGAATTAACGTTATACTAACATAATGCACGAAATACAATTACAACAACAAATCCCTTAAGAAATAATAAAGAAATTCAAGGATTCGAGCCGGGCACTGACGAGGAAGGTTCGAACTCATCCGAAACACGAAAAATGTGAAGTGGAGTTTTTTTCTGAGAAACTTCAAACCATACCTTTGAATTGAAAAAATTCCAATTACTTCTTTACTTACTTGAGTTTAATTTATCTCAAAAATCCCAAATAATAAATAGATAAAACTGAATCTAACAAAATATTGTGTGCAATTTCTGAAATTTTATTGCTATCCACAAAATTTAAAGTGTAATAAAAAGTTCTTATCGGCTCGAAACTAGATCGATCGACAATTTTGTGGATAGCAAAAAAATTTTATAAATTGCACACCATATTTTGTTAGATTCAGTCTTATTATTCATGAAGGGATAATTTTCATCGGAGTTATGTAATATCACAAATAATTCATTGAATTAATTGTAGATAATGTGTCGATAGACACAAGTGAAGATGGTCATCTTCTTCTCACCGATACCAGTTTGTTATCCAATTCTAACTTGGTTAGAGTATAACAACAATAGTGATCAACTAGAGAAACAAATTGACTAAACCTGAATCTAATAAACATATGTTCATGAAAGTTTTTTGTTTTCTTATACTTCGCTAGGGTAGTAGACCAATTTTGGTTTATATAGCGTAAAATTTTTTTGGTACTGTATCTAGTCGGCTAGCCCTGATGAGATTGATATACTTTTTAAAGTGTAATAAAAAGTTCTTATCGGTTCGAAACTAGATCGATCGACAATTTTGTGGATAGCAAAAAAATTTCAGAAATTGCATACCATATTTTGTTAGATTCAGTCTTATTATTCATGATGGGATTACTTCCATCGGAGTGATGTAATATCACAAATAATTCATTGAATTAATAATAAATACAGTTATATTTTTCAACGATGCCGAAAACAACATATTTTGAAGCGAGAGAACAGTTTATCAGCCGAGGCGATAGCCGAGGTTGGTAATGGTCGCAAGGTTCAAAATATGATTTTCGGCGAGTAGAAAACTGTGCTTTTCTCCTATTTTTTTCAAAATTATTATTAATTATTAAACATTTTTATTTAAAATACAATTTAAAATACAATTTAAAATACACATACAATTCAAATTTCAACATCCAAACAAATCTTTAAATTTAAATTTCTGCTATTAAAATATAGATGACTCAATATAAATAAATTATCCAATTTCTATGTTATAAATAAAACCGTCTTTAGTTACAAGCCTGATTGTCCTTTCGTACAAAAATATCGTCAGCTCGATTTATAGAATAAATATATGTATATATATTTATTCTATTTACACAACAAAATTCTATATTTTTTATTCTATTTGGTCTCTAAAGTCCCTAAAATCATTAAATAACACATCTTTAAAGTTTATTGTTTTTTGCATTTCGCGTCTAGTAGGCTTAAAACTAAAGACAGTTTTCTAATAAACAAAGTCAAGTTTAAAAATTTTATTATGAAATATGATTTCTAAAATAAAAACAACAGTTTTGATTTAGTTTTTGTATGGGGATGTCGTTACGTAAATTCCTGATATATTTTAAAACAACGTAAAATATTTTATGTAAATAACTATTTTTTTTCGTTTTTCTTAAATAAATAGGTGAAATTATTTTTTTTTTAAGTATCTTAACATCAACTGTTTGTTACCATACTATTTAAAAAGAATATGTGAATCTTATATAGTTAACTATTATATTATTTTTGCATTTTTAATGTAAATTGTCCGTAAATAATTCTAAAATTAATTAACGTCATCTTCCCAAGAATGACAAATTAGCACTAACGAAATTATTTCATTCAATCAATTGATTCTCTTAACGGGTGTTCTAGGATGATTTATTCTAGTTAAGAAATTAGAAAATAGATGGCTTTTAAAAAATTGCTTTCGTCACTAGGTACGAAAGTAATTTGTATAGGTTTTTTTATCAATGGTGACGAAAAAGAAATTTTCGATGCAATGAACAAACATCGAAAGTAGATTTTTTAAGTTGGGTAGTAGAAAAATGTTTTTTTTGATTTCGTAGTTTTTATTTTTGAGTATTTATTTTTTTCGCAAAAGTTTTAAGTTATATTTTATTTCGTTGTTTGATAATTTTTGATTATAAATTATGTGGTATTGTAATTTGTAGGTGTGACGTAGTGAGAACGTTTATTTGCTCTTTGGTGGATTTAATATGTTATTAAAAGTAGTTTTAACAAACTTAAATAAAACCGTTCCGAAATTGCATTGATAAAGTTGTTTCGGATAATGTATTTAATTTGGTTTGGTAATTTTTTTGAATTATTCTGTTTCTACTTAAATTTTTTATTTAAACTAATCTGACACATCTAATTTATATGTAGACAATACTATCTGAACCCAAAATCTACCTATTTCTAGCGGATATACCTGCCTCCGAACTTTTTTTTATTCTTTTATTTATTATTATTATCAATAAATAAATTTCGTTTTTTATCATTAGTAAAACATGCGACTGACATACGTGTGCATGTATGTGCTAAGGCGTTTTACGACATGTGCACGGTATGGTGCACATCATGTGCAAAACATTTATTATGCACAATTTTGTGAATGAGGATTTTGTATCATACATAATTAATTCACATGCATTTATTTTAAGTTTGTTTTGATTTGCTTTTCACCGGTTTGAGATTCAATAACTAAAAATTCATCAATAACGCTGACAAAATATTAATAGTTATCTTGCATATTGTAGATATTGCATTTAGTACTGAAGCGTTTATTATTCTTTGCTGAAAACTTTTCCCCAATGCCGTTTACGAGGTAATTATTGTTTACCTTTCTTATATTATCAAGAGTGATATAGACAAAAATAGCGATGTCATCGCTTATTTCCCTATTATTTGGACCTTTCAAATTTATTCCAAGACAAATATTACTGTAATAGAGCAGAAGGTGAGTACACTTCCTGCGCTAGTCCTCATATTAGAGGAATCATCATTCACATAGACTATTGAATGTTTATTCATTGGTTCTAGTAGTCTTTTGCTTCTAGTATTTCTATTAAAATAGAGTCAGGCTGGCTCTTGTGAATTGAAATAACCCAATATTATGCAATTTCGGCCTAACAAGGTAAACATTTTTTCAAAACCTTGAACTGTTATACCTCCATTTTGCGGTATGTACACTGATAAGATAGATATTTTTTTTTGATTTAATTCAATATTTAATTTATTGTTTTCTATTTTTAGAACTTTAAATTGTATTTCTTTAAGTAAGAGCTGTTAACGAACACCAACTAATCCAACTCCACACCTTGATGATATCTGATCCATATTTGCAGTGTTTGTTTATGGTCTTATTTTATGCTTGCTGTTTAAGTGCTTGGTTTGCTTGTTTAAGATATCTTTGAAATAATATTTTTTACAATATATGCTTTTTTCAATAGCTGGGTTCTAGCAAAGAAAAATCTTCTAAATCCAGTTTTCGTTTAGGGTAAATCTTAAGCTGCATCCTAGACGTTGAATAACGATTATTAGCTTGTCGGGTCAGCATGTCCTTCATTGATTGCTATGTTGACTGGACACGTTACGCTTTCTGTATTGAGCTGTTTGCCACAATTTTTACGCGCTGATATTAATTTTTTACAATGTTCTAAGGAATGAAATTGTAGCAATATTTAAATGTATAAAGACATTTTAAGTAGTTTCAGAAGATTGTATATATTAACATACTTTGGAGTAGCAAAATTCCTAAATTTGCCGTCCACATTTTGCTACCACGATAATGGTGATAGAATTAGGTTGGTGTATTGGAGAAAGACAGAATAAAAACTTTTTGGAGAACATCACTATGGTTTGCATATTTGATATCAAAATATTTAGGTTATTTGATAAATTTTAGTTTCAAAAACAAATTATCATAAAATCAATATTGGCAAAATTCGAATTTTGTTGTTCAAACTATCTCTAAACACCACAAATTTATTATCATAATATATATGTTATATAGTAAACTCATCAAATAAAAACAAAAACAACAAGCTCGTTAAACGATTAAGGATAACCTATAGAACTTTAATAAGTTTTGGTGTTTGTGAATTAAAGTATGTTGTGCTCTTATATGTCGAAATGGCAACGATTCGAATTAGCAAACTTTCTCGATCTCAAAACAGTTCTAGCGGCTGGATATCCGCTAGAAGCAAGAAGATTTCTTCGTCAAAAAAAATTTTGTACTACCTTGTAGGACAGGATGTATCAGATGAGTATTGTGCCAGTGAACTTGTTCAACACTCAATTTAGAAATAGTTCGGCAAATCTGCCAAAATTATATGCATTGCCAAACATTAGAATAGATCTCAGTTAAAGATGTGGTTTTTTATCGCATATACAACCTTACACATTTAATCACCTCCGTTATCCGTATAACTAATCTGTTTTACTATAATGTATGAAAATTATATAATATTATATTTAATATCTTCTCTTATTTATCTAAGTCCACAATTAAGTTTAAAACAAGTTTTCTGATTACATAAATGAATAACAATTAAATGTAATTGAAAGTTGTTTGGTTCATTGTACTAATTGATTTGATTGGTTTCAGGTTCAGCAAATATCTACTAAAACATGTTTTGGAACTTGTTTACTGTTGTTTTTGAACTATTATACAAGAAAAAGTATAGAAATCGAACAATTTATGACCCAAAAACTTTGAACCAATACATATTATTGAACAAACAAATCCTAAACAACTTTTTAAGCTTTTATAACAGTTTTATTAGTCAACGCAAATCATTGTAAATATTTAAAATCAATATCACAAATTTAATCAACTATTTATTTTCCTTCTTTGAATATTCGAATCAAGTCTTTAATTATAATTATCTTAAATATGATATCTCTTAACTATTATTATTTATGTATCACATCATGTACATAATCGTTTTAAAATTTTAAGAAAATAGAATTAAAAGTTAAAGTATTGATATGTTACAAACATATACTATCTGACAATGTTTTTAATTGAACCATGAATTGTTAACCCAACAAACTTCAACATCGTTTATGATTTTGTAAGTTAGTGATATCATAAATTTTCTTGAACTTTTACAATGATAACTTAAGAAATATTTCGGTATCGAAAAAATTATTGTAGTTGCGAACATCATGATAGACATAATAATAATATGCATAAAAAATGTTTCAATGAGTGCACTCGTAAAATTTGAATGAATTTATACTTCACCACAATTTTAAATTGTGTGAAATAATTTAATTGTGTGATTAAATTAAAAAAATCTTACATACCCCAAATTTAATTTTTTCTTTTGTTTTGGACCATCCTCTATCTAAATAGCCCAAAAAAAATTTGGTGTACGTCTGTGTGTGCGTGGGTGGGTGGGTGGGTGGTGAGTGGGTGGGTGGGAGGGTGGGTGGGTGGCCGAGTTTTCTGCATAGGATCTTGATGAAACTTTGGCAAATGATACAGCTTCACTTGAAAATGGAATATCTGGATTCATTTTAAATTTGAACAAAATGGCGGGGGGTCTCCCGAACACCTCTAAGTTTAAATCTTTGATAACTTCTGATCCCGGGCTATGATCTTATTAAAACTTAGTATATAAGGTTTAAGTACAGTTTCCAATATTTCTGCATACCAACTTTCGGTTTGTCACTTCCGGTTAAAAAGTTTTTTTTTTTCAGGTGTTTATCCCTACTGTAGCCTACAATTACCGATCGATTTTCATGAAACGTTGCTAAAAGCTTTCAAATAACATTAGAAAGATTTTATTAGCTTTTGGAGCACATTGGATAAAGGGTTGGGGGTCCACCATACAACAGGTTGTTTTTTACACAAAGTTTTTATGTTTGTTGGGAGCATAAAACATTCATTCGTGAATGAATTTTGATGACACTTTGGAAAAAGACGCAAACATGTATGACAAAGAACTGATTAGTTTTTGAACGAAAGTGAACATAGTCGTGGGGGATCCCTGGAGCACCTGTTTTTTTGAACATGAGTATGTAGTACTACATGAGTATGTAGTACGGTTTACAATAGTTCTGCATCCCAACTTCCGGTTTTTCACTTCCGGTAAAAAATTTTTTGAGTACTTTTTTGAAGTTTTTTCAGTGTCTTTATGCACACTACAGCCTACAATAATGAAGTGATTATGATGAAACTTATGGAATAGGGTTCCAATTAGTGTGAAAAGATAATTATCATGTTTTGGGACACATTGATCAAAGTGGTGGGGGTCTACCATACAAATGCTGACTTTTCACACTTTGTTTTTTAAGTTTGTTGGGAGCATACAGACTTCATTCATTAATTTATTTTAATGACACTTTGGAAAAAGATGGAGACTTAAGTAACAAAGAACTGATTAGTTTTTGGATAATATTGGAATAAGTGTTGGGGGTCCTCCCGAACACCTGTTTAATGTGTCACACTTTTTTCAATGTTTGTTTGGAGCACACAGCATTCGTTCGTGAACGAATTTTGATGACACTTTGGAAAAAGATGCAAACATGTATGGCAAAGAACTGATTAGTTTTTGAGCGATAGTGAACAAAGTGGTTGGGGGTGTCCCATACACCTGTTTTTTTTAAAGCTCTATAACATCTGTACCTGATAATCGAATTGGATGAAACTTGGTACATGAGCATTTAGTACAGTTCACAACAGTTCTACATCCCAACTTCCGGTTTTTCACTTCCGGTTAGTTTTTTTTTGTTGTAAATTTTTGAAGTTTTTTCAGTATCTTTATGCACACTACAGCCTACAACGATGAAGTGATTATGATGAAACTTATAGAAAAGGGTTCAATTAGTGTGAGAAGATAATTATCATCTTTTGCGACACATTGATCAAAGTGGCGGGGGGTCTACCATACAACTGCTGACTTTTCACACTTTGTTTTTATAGTTTGTTGGGAGCATACAGACTTCATTCATTAATCAATTTTAATGACACTTTGGAAAAAGATGAAGACTTTAATGACAATGAATTGACTAGTTTTTGGACAATATTGGGATAAGTGGTGGGGTCCTCCGAACACCTGTTTATTGGAAGCATACAACATTCGTTCGTTAAGTAATTTTGATTACACTTTGCAAAAAGATGCAAATATGTATGGCAAGGAACTGATTAGTTTTTTTTAGCGATAGTGAACAAAGTGGTAGGGGGTCCTCCAAGCACCTGTTATTTTGGAAGCTCAATAACTTCTGTACCTGATAAACGAATTGGATGAAATTTGGTACATACACATTTAGTACGGTTTACAACAGTTCTGCATCCTAACTTCCGGTTTGTCACTTCCGATAAAATTTTTTTTTACTTTTTCTCGTACAACAGAATTTATGTTTGTTGGGATGCTACTGCCTGCTTTAATATTTTTATTATTAGAACTACGAAGTCCATAATATTGGTTAGCTTTTAATTAAAGTATTTTATGGATATTAGCTCATTATATATCCAGAACGCTATGTTTCCAGAGCTGTGTTGAAGTCAGCCTATGCATCAGCGTCGCAATTATTATTACATGAAAATTATTTATACGTTTTTGATTTAACAACGTGCAAGGTAAGAGAATTTAGGATTTGCAATTTTTTTTTACAGACAGCTGTATAAGCTTTTATTTTTATATTTATATTTTATAATCAGAAAAATCATAAAAAATTCAATCCATATTTGCATTATACTTCACTCTAAGAAAAAATCACTACTATAATAGTAGGAAATGGGTTGCCTACTATAATAATAGTGAAATACTTTGTTGTGTAAATTACAAACTTTACATCAAATAATGTGTAAAATACGTTCAAACATTTTGTGTAAAGCTGCGTATTTTGATATGTGAAAAAACATATTATTTGTGAGAGTTCACAGAATTTGTGTAACAATACGAATTTTTAAAATGTAATAATAATTAATTTTTTGTGAGTTTTTACACAAAGAGTGTAATATTACAAACTGTAAAATGTGGAAAAAAAGAATTATATGTCATTATACATGGAAATAGTGAAGTTCTACAAAATATTTTTGTTTAAATCATAATTATTTTATTTATTAAATATACAATAACTTAAATTTATTACATATAATTCATTAAATTAAATTTAATATTTTATTCACTATGTAAAACATTAAACATCACTGTAACACACAAATCGCTGTAACACTTTTACATCACTGCAAACTGCCAAATCGTTGAAACTGCCAAATCCAAGAATTTTCTGTAAAATAAAGTTTTAGAGATGAGTTTTTGAACTATATTATGTTTACACATAAATTATAAATCTGCTAAAAGTAAAACATTATAATATTTCCTTACTTATAATTGCGATCCATGGAGTATTACTTGTTGGGTTTTTTAGATATAATTTATAAAATGAATCGTCAAACTAGAAAACAAAAAAAAATATCTATCAATTTCCTCCTAATTTTTTGAATTAAGAAAAACTTTACCTTTTAATATTTTTGATTTCGGTAACGTACGCGTCTTCAAATCGATTTCGATACTTATGCGAAATCCATAGAAAACAGGTTGAGAATTGACAGTATGTACTTTTTCAATTTTATGCGCAAATTCACACACATAAGGTGTTTTAAAACTGAAATTACACAAAATAAATGTAAGATCACACAGAAATAATGTGAGATAGCGAATTCCGTGTAAAAACGCACTTTGTGTGTAAAATAACTGAAATTTCAACCCAAAACATTTGACATTCGTTTTTTTACATTTGAAATGGATAAATTCATTAAAAATTTGATAAATTATCTACTTTTATAGCAGTGATATCACAATCTTAAAATTTAAGTTTTTAGAGTGTTGTTTGAAAAACAAACATCTTGCTCATGGTGGTGTAAATTGATAACAATGAAAAAAAATTGTGAACGGTTCATGGATTCTTTAAAATGATTTGAATCCCTGAGTTAATGCATCTGTTTCACTCCCCTCAATGTCGGGAAAATGAGACCTAGTTTGTATGATGGAATAAATGTTTGCTGGATGTTACGAAATACACATTCTTTAACATAGATGTACTAGCTCTTTTAACATAATGAGTTATCTTGCGTTAATAAGATAATCCAATTGTTTGTGATGCAAAATTTGACACTGTAACGTAATGAATTATGAATACGAGGCTTCTGCCTTTATTTATACCACGAACCCTTCGAACGATAGCAGTGCTGAAATTTTTTGGGATATTTAAGTTTGTCTCTTATGTGAATGCTATTTGCAAAGTTTTGGGGTCTTGTGTGGAACCCGACTGGAGCTGGCTATGTTTGTCAAAACTTGATGCTGGGTGTGGTATGGTTACCCACTGTTGTATTTGTTAAATTTAATTTATTTATTAAAAAGGAAAATTCATTCACACAACGGTTTGATTTTTGTTTTAGGAGACCATTCTACTTCAAAGTTTAATAGAAAATACGTTTTCTTGAAGGAATGGCTTCCTTAAAAGTAATTTAAAGTTGAGCGATATCCATTTTGCTCAAATTATATTTTGAACTTTTCCGAAAATTATCTGTAACAGTTATGAATCAGTAAACTTCGCATAAAATCGTCTTTTAAAGGCAACTGGAGAGCATAATAGAATTGTTGGTAGGCGGTAAATGTGTATAAAAACTTAAGATAGTTATTTTATAATTTCATGATAATTTGATAAATAAAAAAATATGCAACCCAATTTATAATGCATCAATCAATAATAAATATTAAACATAATCAAAGCCAGCTGCAATTACCGGTTCTCATAGGTCCATTCTTCTATATTTGCTATAGAATAAATGGCAGATAGTGATACTTCTATTATTATTATCTTTGTTTCTTCTAGTTTTGTAACAACGGCCTATTTTGATTTTCACTGTAAAATAAGAACATTCATATTTAAAGAAAGTCGTTAACGATTTGCTATTTTATTTCGGTGCCGGCCTCCTAATTTCAACAAACATAAAACATTTTTTTATTAATTGCTTTGTTGCTTCGACAAATGTAATAAAGAAAATCAGAAAAAAAGCGACTGAACAGACCAAAACAGCTTAGTTTATAGCGACAAAATATAAACAAAATCTATGAAATGTATAGTTAAAAATTTTACAATCTAACTAGTATTAATATATATAATTGATGGCAAATCGAATCGAGACGACGATAGTGTTCTGGATATACAATGAGCTAATATCCATCAAATACTATAATTAAAAGCTAACCAATGTTAAAGACTTCGTAGCTCTAATTATAAAAATATTAAAGAAAGCAGTAGTATCCCAACAAACATAAATTCTGTTGTACGAGAAAAAGTAAAAAAAAAGTTTAACCAGAAGTGACAAACCGGAAGTTGCGATGCAGAACTGTTGTGAACCGTACTAAATGTTTATGTACCAAGATTCATCCAATTCGATTATCAGGTACAGATGTTATTGAGCTTCCAAAATAACAGGTGCTCGGAAAACAACAACTTTGTGGAAATTCATTTTAAAATTAAATGAAAACAACTTTGTCTTTTCCACTTAAAAATTTGTTAAATTTATTAAAATTATTATATTTTATGCCGACCGATTTCCTATTTTAATACATTATCAAAAAGCATAAATAAATTAAAATAAAAACACAAAAATCTAGAAACGTCTTTAAAATTACATAAATATAAAAAACATAAACAGTAAAGTATATAAGGATATCTATGGACCTGCGAAAATCACTACAATTAATATGTAAAGTTGGAAGACATGGCATTAAAATTATTCGATATTACATACATAGGTATTAAAACTAATGAATATCACGTACATACAGGTAAAAACATATAACAATCACAAATTGTTTACAATTATTCCAATTTTCCAACAATAAATCAATAAATTTAAATATTTTCTATTTTTAGTTTTTTAAAAGAGGTTTAAAAGAGGAGAACGGTTAAGGTCCAATTGATCATTCAAAAAGATGACATTTGTGTTTTCAAAATGAACCCTATTTATTTCCAAGGACTCTAAAATATTTAACATAACACCTTTACTTTGGACATGCAAAACTTTTGGGATGTAGTTAACCGGATTTCTATGTCTAGAATCCATCATGTGTTTTGTAATATTAGTTTGAGAAGAGGTGAAAAGTCTCATGTGTTCTTTATATCTCTGAACGACAGACCTTCCCGTCTGCCCGATGTATACAGCCCTATACTCTTCACATTCCATTTCACCAGTTTTAAAATCTAAAATGTTAGATTTGTTTAAAGTATGTTGATCGCAGAATTATTTTACAATTGAAACGGTTTGTTACGTGCAGAGGTATTCATGGACCGAATTGAAAAACGGATACTTGAATCCGACCTTTCGAAGCACCATATTGTGTTTTGGTTCAGGTATGTAGATGATGTTTTGGTAGGTTTTAGGGGAACAGACAATAATTAGCTAATTATTTGGGTTTTTTGAATCGTGTCGTGTCCATGTTAATATAAAATTCACTATGGAAGTGGAGAGTGAGCGTTCAATAAACTATTTGGATTTGACGGTTATACGGGGAATGGCTGGTTTCGAATTTTATATTTTCAAAAAAGAGACCCATTTAGACTCCGTCATATCGGAAAATTCATATAGCCCCCTGGATCACAAGCTTTCGGCGTTCAGGTCAATGATAAATCGTGCCTTTACGGTACCGTTATCCCCTAGTGTTCGCAAGGTGGAGTTAAGTCTGATTAAACAGATTGCGTCTAATAATGGTTATGAAAATAGCGTTATTGACCGCCTAATTCGACTAAAAAATAACCAAATAGTTAATAGTGAAATTTATCCCCAAAATGTAGTTGATAAAGACAAACAAATATATGTACCTATCCCATTTTCCCACGTACTATCTAATAAAGTGGGTTATCATTTTAAAAGACACGGCTTACAGGTGGCCCACACATCAAGTGCTGGATTGGGAAGGCTCCTATATAATGTAAAAGATCTGACGGATCCTATTCTTAAACCTGGGGTCTATCATATGGAGTAAGAGTGTGGAGCTGCATACATCGGGCAGACGGGAAGGTCTGTCGTTCAGAGATGTAAGGAACACATGAGACTTTTCACCTCTTCTCAAACTAATTTTACAAAACACATGATGGATTTTGGACATAGAAATCCGGTTAACTACATCCTAAAAGTTTTGCAGTCCAAAGTAAAAGTGTTAAGTTAAATATTTTAGAGTCCTTGGAAATATATAGGGTTCATTTTGAAAACACAAATGTCATCTTTTTGAATGATCAATGGCACCTTAACCGTTCTTCTCTTTTAAACCTCTTTTGAAAAACTAAAAAATAGAAAATATTTAAATTTATTGATTTATTGTTGGAAAAATTGGAATAATTGTAAACAATTTGTGATTGTTATATATTTTTCTAATTTCTTTTATTTATGTTGTATACATTTTATTTACAATGGTTTTTTTTTAAGTTAAAAGATATACTTAATTTATTAATTTGTATGTTATTAAATTAAATGGCCACAGAATAGTAGCGGCACTCAAAATTTATTCACTATTTTTGTTTTTTTTTGTTTTTTGGACGTACAGTTTTCTTGAGTAATCAATACATTAAACGCTCGCGTTTTAATGTATTCTATTTTATTTTTATTATGTATTTAACATTGTTTGTTATACATTTTCAATGTCAAAGGCTATATTTATAAAGTTAAACTTAAAAGAGAGATACATACACTTTAAAATTCAAGGATTAAATCTAGACAGCCATACACCAACACACAGACACCCAAGCACATGATGTAATACCTAAAAGCAATAAAATTATTAAAAAATTAAATGAGTGAATCAACCTTCTCGGTCTCGGTCTCGGTAACCTTCTGAGTACTATAATATTTTTATCAGCAATCTTTTATGTAATGTAACTAGAGTTGTTAAGCACCATTAACGCTAGCTCCAGGATGGTTGGGGCTAAAGTCATCTGCATTGTTTGGTGGTATATTTTGATTAATATCCGTCAACCACCAAAATTGTCTATTGTATTCAGGGTTGAATAAATCTTTATGTTTACCTCGTAATTTAGCAGGAATTGTATATTGAAATCTTAAGTTTGGATGTGCTGGTGTATTATTTATATTTATGTTAGGTTCATATTTAATTTTTTTGTTGCCCGTTTCATATGATAGATTAAGGAATCCCATTTACATCCATCATAAATCCGTTAGCATCTAAGTATAAAAATGCTTCAGGTGGTATATAGCCTGTGTTTAGGGTTATTTGGTAGTATAAATCATTTGGGTATGTAATGTGTTGGATTAATGAGTTCTCATTAATATAGGAACTTCTGAGAAAATGTTTGCGTGTTAAATGAATTATTGTTTGACGTCAATTCGATGTATATTTGCTTTTTCATATAATTTTTATTTACTTATTTTTCTATAAATTATGTTATTGTTATCGTTTACTGCATTAGGATTATTATTATAAGAATTAGTACTATTATTTATAATAATTTTGGGCTTATGAAGCTTAAGGGCAGAGCGTAGTATTTTACGCTCAAACACTCTGTATCTTTCCATTAAGGATGCGTTGGTATTGTACCAAATAGTATGTTTGGTAACATATTACTTTAACTTTTGAGCATAAGGTTTTTGAAAAGAATAGTTGTTTTAACAATCCTAGTAATTTGTTAGCTTTCGCCAATTGCATTTTGAGATGTTCGTTAAAATATAGATATTGGTCAATATACACGCCTAAATATTTGATTGTTGTTTTTGTTTGTATCATTTCATTATTAATATTAACATTAAAGTTTTTCCAATTACATTTCAGGTCTCTTCTTGCCATTTTAAGTGGTGAGCGGAATAAGATGCATTCACATTTACTTGTATATATATTAAGTAGCCATAGGCTTGCGTATTTCGATAGCTCGTTCAAAATATGTTGCAGCTTATTTTGTATGCTTTGCACTCGTGTACCGTCTGTATATATTATAATGTCGTCGGCATAAGCTATAGTATTTTTATTCTTCTCGATGTTAAACCCGAATGACTTTAATAAGTCGCTAGTGTATATATTGAAAAGAATAGGTGATAAGACCGTACCCTGTTGTAATCCATTATGTATGTGAAAAATCCGATTTGAACGTAGCAAATTTTCCTGATTACTGTTTTTTTTATCGTTATCATACCGGCTTATATTAGTATTATCATTATTGTTGTATGTAAATGTATGGAATTTGCGATCTCTTATTGTGTTATATATCATCAATATTAAATGTTTTATGTGGTTGTTATATGTTTTTACCTGTATGGGCGTGATATTCATTAGTTTTAACACCTATGTATGTAATATCGAATAATTTTAATTCCATGTCTTCCAACTTTACATATTAATTGTAGTGATTTGCGCAGGTCCATAGATATCCTTATATAATTTACTGTTTATGTTTTTTATATTTATGTAATTTTATAGACGTTTCTAGATTTTTGTGTTTTTATTTTAATTTATTTATGCTTTTTAGTTTAGTCTGTATTAAAATACGAAACCGGTCGACATAAAATATAATAATTTTAATAAATTTAACAAATTTTTAAGTGGAAAAGACAAAGTTGTTTTTATTTATTTTTTAAAAACAAAGTGTGAAAAGTCAGAAGTTGTATGGTAGACCCTCCGCCACTTTGATCAATGTGTCCCACACTGAAAAAAAAGATTGCTCAATTCAATTAAAATAGGTATAAAATTATGCATAAAAGTTGCTTAAATGTGCGCCAAGAATAACTTTTCTCAAATTATTCTTATTTGTAGAATACAGCTACGACAATTTGTTAATATTTTACATTCTGATATTGAGAATTTATAGTATGATTTATTCAAATACTGTTTCTTATTTAGAGAATTATACTCTTAATATGATAAATCTTTAATTTATGAAATTGTAAACCATTTTTAAAATTAAACTTCATTTGTGACTAAATTTTCTGTTATTGAGAATATTTTATTTCAAAATCGAGAATAATATGAGTTAAAAAGTGTTAAATCTTTTCACAATTAAACTCATTTTGAGTATATTTGGTTATTTTAAAGATTAAAATATACTTTATATAAGAATAAGTATGCGCTCAAAGATTTTTTTATTGTTATTTCAGATCAACTAAAGTATAATTCTTCTATAGTTAAGAATTAAAATGTCAAATTGACACAAGTTTTCTCGATTCCATTTTTGATAACGTTGAATTGAGTATAATTATTCTCTAATATTATATATATATATATATATATATATATATATATATATATATATATATATATATATATATATATATATATATACATATATATATATATATATATATATATATATATATATATATATATATATATATATATATATATATATATATATATATATACATATATATATATATATATATATATATATATATATATATATATATATATATATATATATATATATATATATATATTAATGATAATAAAATGATCTTTGGTTGAAGCCAATAATTTTTTCTTTTAAATAAAATAAATTATTTGTTTATTTTAGATAAAAAGAATCTTTATTTTAAAAAAGAATAAAAAAATAGAATTTCAAAATATTTTTTTGCAAACGTTTCATAAAATTATATTACATCATCATATATATATATATAAAATTTTTAAAAGTTTTTTGCACTGATGATGTAATATAATTTTACGAAACGTTTGCAAAAAAATATTTTGAAATTCTATTTTTTTATTCTTTTTTAAAATAAATATTCTTTTTATCTAAAATAAACAAATAATTTATTTTATTTAAAAGAAAAAATTATTGGCTTCAACCAAAGATCATTTTATTATCATTAATAAAATATTAAAGCCAAAAAACCAAAATAAAAAATATATATATATATATATATATATATATATATATATATATATATATATATATATATATATATATATATATATATATATATATATATATATATATATATATATATATATATATATATTTTCGGTTGTAATATTTTATAGGAGGATACACTTGAGGGGATACACTTTTATTGCCAAATTCAATCATTTCAAATAAGAAGTTAAAAGACATAATATCAATTAATATTTAAAAATTAATTTATTTTTAAGATATATAAAGTCATTATAAATACATATTCAATTATTTAAGTTTACTTACAGATTAGTTTATTAGTTTATTAGTTTATTTACATGCCAGTAAATTTTGTTGAAATTAAAAACATGTAGTATTTAAAGCATGTAAAACTATTTATAATTAATTAAATTATTTAATCAACTATATTGATATTTTTAATTTTTGTTTAATTTTCCGTATAACTTAACTGTTACGTTTTCGCAAGTGTTTTAGATCTCTTTTTTTAGGGTTTAAGATCACTTAAAAATTATTTTTAACTTTTTTTAATTAAACTTTTTTAAAGAATATTAGTTAAAACTATTTTCATACAACAATATAATTATAAAAATATTAAATTTATAACATATTTGAAATATTTTGATCTTATATTTTCAATTTTGATGCCAATAAAACGTCACTACTAATCTGTATAATGCAGAATGAAATTTAACTTTGACATAATGCGTCGAAATATATTGTTTTTTTTTCTTCTGATGGTAGGTAGCGCTAGTATTCGAGGCAAATATTAGGTCAAAGTTGATACCCATCGGTTTCTGGAAATACAATTTTTTTGGAATTAATATAATGTTGTGTATGCAATGTAAATATGCGGACCTGATTTATCAATTTATCCTCAGTCTTAAAAATCATTTTTAGCATCTCAATTTAATATAATTTAGAATGATCAGCCATCAGTCAGCCATTTTGCAAAATAGAGTAATGATTATTTTTTTGTACAATTGCTTGAAACTGCCCTAAATTTAATATTAATTTGCAAAAAAAATTAGATCAAATATTTAAATATTATTTATTTACGAAACTCACTTATAATGGTGTTTCAATGGAGCAAAATAGTAAAGTGTAGATGAACTTTACTTCAAACGTTGCACGGTGTTTTTTTTTCTATAATTTGCCACGGCTTACATTGTCTTTAATTTTGTTTTCTGGATAATTTCATTGATTATAATAATTTAATTTTTCATGCTCTATTCTGATGAAACTTACTATAACTAAAAATAATAAGAAATAAACGCACTATGCATAGTTAAAATGTATTAAACAATGTTAAAAAATTATTTCTTAAAATTATCTCCAATTTATTTAATACTTTATTTACCATTGTGATTAGATATTGCATTTTTGAATTTTAAAATATAATTATTTATCATCATTATTAAGAATATATATAATAACTATGTATAAGTAAATCGATTTTAAAATTATCAACAAGAAAGAGGTTATAACATATACTGTTAAGATTAAGGCAAATTATAAATTCGAAATCTTTTCACAACAATAATTTTAAATATATTAATTAATACACTCAAAAACTTTTTCACAAAATTTTGCAAATATAAACAATACACAAAATTTTTTGTAAACTCTGTAATTTTTATAATACATCAAAGAAGCATCTTTTCTTACAACCAGTTTGTGGGTTTTCACATAATTTTTTTTAAAGTTTACAATATTTAAACAGATTTTACAAAAAAATTGTAAATTTAATTGTCTTTTTTGAGTGTATAATCATTAATCACATAATGGTCGAATCGTATACTTTCCCTGTCAAGAAAGAAGAATATCTAACTCGGCTATTCTGAACCAAAATTTTGAATGAAATGGAAAATGAAATTTTTCTTAGTTTTTTTTTTATAAAAACGCAACACATTTTTCAAGTTTATTTTGAAAAAAATCACAGTGTTTAAAATGATACTCATACTTAAAACAAAAAACTGCATATTTAGGCATGTATGTGCACCGTTTTCACTTTTTATAAAATTTAATTTCACATAATTCCTTCCACTAAAATAACACTTTTAATCACGAATTAGAACAAAGTAAACCGTCTTCAACATGTAAATATAAACTGATAGGAATACTGTTAAAACCATGTGCTAAATACAAAAATTTATGGGCCCTATAATCAAGCTATTCTTAAAATTAGCAAAGAAAACTTGTATAAATCATTTATGTTCTCGATTGTTAAATTAATTTTATCTAAATTTAAGAATAAATGTCTCAAAATAAACGAAATTGCAAATAATGATTCAAGAAATCAATTTTCTACATTTAATTCTAAATTTTTGACTCTAATTGAGAACAAATATATCACAATTTCATCAATGTTTTGTATGATAACTTAGAGAATAGAATTCTTTAAACAATAAGAATAATCCATAAACGTAGAATCAATGAATTGAATTGTGCAACTAATAAATTAATGAGGTTGACACTATAAATCTTAATTCATAAAATTGTTCGATTGCTAAAATTGATCAATTTTATCTTTATTGATGCCACAAATTCTCATTTCCAGTTATTTAGTCTAAAATTTTCATCGATATTGACTTTCTGTACTTGAGAACATGTTCTGCTTAATGTTAGAATACCATTTCTCTCAGTGCAAAAGATGATAATTATCTTCTCACACTAATTGGAACCTTTTCCATAAGTTTTATCATAATCACTTCATTATTGTAGGCTGTTGTGTGTATAAACACACTGAAAAAAATTGAAAATTTACAAAAAAAATTTTTTAACGGAAGTGGAAAACCGGAAGTTGGGATGCAGTGTGAACCGCACTAAATGCACATGTAAAAAGATTCATCCAATTCGATTATCATGTACAGATGTTATTGAGCTTTAAAAAAATAGGTGTTCGCTGTCGCTCAAAAACTAATCAGTTCCTTGCCGTACATATTTGCATCTTTTTCCAAAGTGTCATCAAAATTCGTTCACGAACGAATGCTGTGTGCGCCCAACAAACATTGAAAAATGGTGACACAGTAAACAGGTGTTCGGGAGGCCCCGCACCACTTATTCCAATATTGTCCAAAAACTAATCAAGTTTTTTGTCATTTAAATGTCCATTTTTTCCAAAGTGTCATTCAAATCGATTAATAAATGAAGTCTGTATGCTCCCAACAAACTTAAAAAACAAAGTGTGAAAAGTCAGCAGTTGTATGGTAGACCACTCGCCACTTTTATCAATGTGTCCCAAAAGATGATAATTATCGTCTTACACTTTTTGGAATCTTTTTAATAAGTTTCATCATGATCACTTCATTATTGTAGGCTCTAGTGTGCTTAAACACACTGAAATTTTTTTTTTTTTTAAAGTAGAACCAACTTCAGAAAAAACAAAAGATCCACAAAAAAGTGAAAAATAACTCAATTGTGGCTTTTAGAGGCAAAAATACGTTACATTTTGATTAATTTAATTTAATTATACTCTACTATGGACAAAAAAATTACGCTATTAAACAAATTTGCTATATCAAAATAGTTAATTTTTATTATAATTATTATAGTTGTTATAATAGTTATTATATTTTAAAAGTTATTTGTAGTACAAAACTGTTGGAAATCGGTACCAAGCCCGAGACATATTAGATCATTCGTCAATGTGGCACCGACTTCGAACAGTTTTGTACTACAAATAACTTTTTTGCAATTCCGGATCACAATTCAACGTATGTATTTCGATATTGTCAACAATATCAAAAAGTGAGATTTTTCCGCCCTGTTTTATTTTACCACACTGTGTTATTTTTCCGCACTGTTTCATAGAAAATTTTCTCAATGCTAAGTTGATAATAGAAATGTTTACTTATATTTTAATATGAATGTTGATTGTAAAAAATTTGGTTGCAGAATAATTTTGTTTGTGTTTTCGGAATTGCAAAAAACGTTGTGTGCAACTCGTTGCACAAATTGATTTTTTCCGCACTTGTCGTATATTTATCCACGAAGTTACGACGCGTTTGGGAAAAATCAACTTTGTGCAACTAGATACACAAAGTACTATTAAAATATAATAACTATTATAACAACTATAATTACTAATATCATCAAAGTAACCGAAGCGTTAAACAGCTAGATAAATTTTGTTCCTGTTTAATTAAAAAAATTTTTTTTAATTTTTATTATGTTTAATATTCTTTATTTCTTAACTGTATTACTTATATTATTATATGTATGGTTTCAATGAAATTATAAACAATAAAATGGCAGCTACATGTAATATGTGTAGGCAAACTATAAATGCTTGTAATATGATACATTGCGGTGGAGATTGTAATAAAGGGTTTCACCAGAAATGCTGCAATTTAACCGAAACAACTCAAAAACATATCACTGAAAACAAAAATCTAATGTACAAGTGTAATGAGTGTATGTGTGATGTAATTGCCAATTTTGGCAAAAAATTGACAATTTATTTAAAGTCGTCATAACTCATGAAGAAAAGATGGAAAATCAATCTATTATTTTGGATTCAATAAAACAGACATTACTTGACTTTATTGGTGTCCAAGATAAAATAGATAATGTCAATGAAAATGTTTTAAATAATAATATACCTAAAGTAAATAACATTCGATGTGAACCATAAACAACATTTGCTGATGTAGTAAAAGTAACTCATGATACTGTAGTCGTTGTGAAACCTAAAAATAGTGGTCAAAAGAGTGAAACAACAGGAAATGAAGTTAAGACACGAATTGATCCAAGCAAAATTTTAGTTACTAATGTAAGATTAGATTCAAATGGTGTAGTTGCTGTTCAATGTAATAAAAATGATGCTGTTGCATTTAGAGAGCAAATAGCTAACACTTTGGGTGAAGATTATGATGTTGTTGTTCCAGGTGATTTGAAGCGAAAAAGTAAAATTGTTGGTTTAACTGAAATTATGTCAGAAGAAGAACTTATAAGGAAAATGAAATCACAAAATGAGTGTATAAGAAAAGATACCATTATTAGTGTATTGGAACTTAAAGAAAAAATAACAAGATAGATGCGATTGAATTTGAAGATAAAATTATAACGGATAAAAAGGATATTGCCTGTAAATTAAATAACTATTTTATATCAAGTATCAAAGAAATAAATTTAGACATTGAAATAATAGATAATTATAAGCTGAACCTGCCTACGATCAATAATGAAATGATGTTTGAATTAATAGATGCCGAAAAACTTCAACAAATTTTAAAAAACATTTCTACAATGTCTGGTGTAGATAACGTAAATAAAATGGTTTTACTAGACAGTTGGGAGGTTGTTGGTGAAATGTTAGTTGATATCATTAATACGTCATTGCTAACTGGTGATTTGGAAAGTTTCAACGAATGGAAAGTTTCAACAATTGTGCCAGTACAAAAAGTAAAAAACAACACAAAATGTTCCGAATTTAGGCCAATAAACATGTTACCAGTTTTTGAAAAAAATTTAGAATCTGCTGTAAAAGAACAGTTAGTAAAATTTATTGAATGTAATCAAATTATCATTAACGAACAATCTGGATTGAGAAAGCACCATACATGTGAAACAGCCTTGAATCTCGTTTTAAATAATTGGAAAAACCAAACTGAACAGAATATGATTACCCTAGCTGTATTTTTGGATCTGAAAAGAGCATTTGAAACAATTGATAGAACAATCTTATTAACTAAACTTGAATCTTATGGAATCACAGGTTTACCACTAAAATGGTTTGCAAGTTTTTTAAGCAACCGCATGCAGAGCACGAAAATCGATGATGTCTTTTCTGATACTGAATTTGTAAATATAGGAGTACCTCAAGCTTCTGTTCTGGCTCCCATTTTATTTATAATTTACATAAATGATATTGTAACTGCAATAAAACATTCGAATATAAATCTATTTACTGATGATACTTTAATTTCCATTTCTGGCCATAGTATAGTAAATCTTCAAAATAAATTAAATCATGATCTTTGCAGTCTTGAAAAATGGTTAAAATATAATAAACTTAAATTAAATGTTAACAAAACAAAAGCTTTAGTCATTGGCAATAGAGAGGGTTCGTTTGTTCTAATAAAGATGGAAGATGAGCAAATAACCATAGCGGATGATATAAAATATTGGGGAGTTTGATTGATAATAAATTAAATTTCAAAAAAAAATACGCAATTTATAATAAAAAAAGTATCAAAGAAAATTGGATTCTTTACTAGAATTAACAAAACATTAACTAAAAAAGCCAAAATTACACTTTATAAAACAATTATATCACCACATTTTGACTACTGTGCCTCTATTTTATATTTGGCCAATGAGGAAGATATAAAAGTTTTACAAGTACTTCGAAATCGAGTTATGACGTTGATTCTTAGATGTAATAGAAGAACTACAATCAACAATATGTTAAAATCTCTTGATTGGTTGTCTATTAAGAAGCGAATAACACTGTGCGACATCCAAAATCCGCTGGGGTTCTGACTACCGGGAAAAGTTATATCGGTAAAAAAAAAGTTATACATGTCTCGGCGTTTCGCTGGGTCACGTCTAGGAATCGAGATATATCGATTTGAAGTTAGCAAGTATCATTTAGGACAAATTATCACGTATGGGGTTCTTTTTTTGACAAACTCGAGAACGACTAGTCCGATTTTGCTGAAACAAATTTAGAAATGAAGAATTACAATTCCTTTAATCTACTGACTGAAAAAGTAACGAAAAAATAAAAAAATTAAAATTAAATAAATAAAAAATACAAAAAAAATAAAATAAATAAATAAATGAAATCAAAATAATAAAGTAAAATAAAAAAATAATAAAAATAATAAAATATAAAGAAATAAAACAAATAAATTTAATATATAAATAAAATAAATAATAAATAAATAATAAATAAATAACGTATAAATAATAAAAAAATAATAAATAAATAATAAATTTTAGATAAGCAATAAAAAATAATAACAAATAATAAATAATAATAACAAATAATGAATAATAAATAATAATAATAAATAATAATAATAATAGTAATAAATAATAATAAATAATAATAATAAATAATAATAATAACAAAAAATAATAATAATAAACAATAATAATAATAAATAATAATAATAATATACTAAAAATATAAAATATAAAATAAAATTATACTAAAAATAATAAAATAATAAAATAAAATAAAATAAATAAATAAAAAATAAAAAAAAAATAAAACATACAAAATAATAAATAAAAAGTAAAACAAAATAAAATTAATACACAAAGACACATAGACACATGTCCAAATACATTTAAAACAATAAATTTTGGAGTTTATTCCGGTAAAAATATTAAAAAAAAATTTCTATGTAAAATCAATATTCTTGTCAAAATGAGATACCTTTACTTAATTGTGAATAAAAGCGAAATGCGTGCATCGATTTTCATGATCCATGTCTCGTTTTGTGCACAGATTATGTGACTTTACGTCAAAGTAATAAGACTTGACACTTCTTCCCGTTTTGAATTTTTCATGATTTTTTAAAATACAATTTTTTATTTTTTAGGCAAAAAATTATTTTTTTTCTTCATAATTTATTTATAACTGCGAAACTGTTGATTGTGAAAAGAAATAGTGTATCGGTAGATTAAAGGAATTGTAATTCTTAATTTTTCTAAATTTGTTTCAGTAAAATCGCACAAGTCGTTCTCGAGTTATTTCCCCAAAACGTGAATATTTCCCCTATATGATACATACTAACTTCAAATCGATATATCTCGATTCCTAGACGTGACCCAGCGAAACGCCGGGACACGTATAACTTTTTTTTTACCGATATAACTTTTCCCGGTAGTCAGAACCCCAGCGGATCACTGACCCCTACCATTTGTCGCACAGTGTAATTTATAATACAATGATTTTGATTTTTAAAATTAAATATAATATGGTGCCTTCTTATCTTACCTCAAAATTAAAACATAGAGGTGAATCAAATTCTTATGATTTGAGAAACAATGACAATTTCTGCTTACCACTGTACTTGAAGTCGACATCACAAAACCCACTGCTATATAAAGGATTAAAAGTATTTAATCAGTTGCCGAATGAAGTACAATGTGCAACCGGTTTAAAAAATTTTAAGAAAAAACTGTACAATTTTGTACAAATTGCGTTATTTGATGTTGTGTCAATTTGTTTTGTAATTATTATCATTAATTGATAAATAAATATCTATCTATCTATCTATAACTATAATAATTAAAATAAAAAGTAACTATTTTAATATAGTAACTTTGTTTAATAGCGTAATTTTTTTGGCTATAGTAAGGTATAATTAAATTAAATTAATCAAAATGTAACGTATTTTTGTCTCTAAAAGCCACAATTGAGTTATTTTTCACTTTTTTGTGCCACTTTTGTTTTTTCTGAAGTCGGTTTTATTTTTTTTAAGTTTTTTTAATTTTTTATTTTTAATGTAGTCATAAAGCAAATGCCGGCTAGAAAGCATTTTAAAAGTAATAACTTCAAATACCGGAAAAACTTTCATCAGTGACAATCTATTAATTATGGTTTTATGATTATTTGCACAAACGGCATACACATTTCCCGTCATAGAAAATTATTTACGATAACCTCGACAGGTATAGCAATATAATACTGCCCAAAACACCCAAACAGAATAATATGTTATGACGAAATCAACGAAAATTCATAAAAAATATGGTTTTTTCCAATTTTCTGAATAACGGTATTTTTCACATCATAAAAAAAATTATGGAACCCTCTCGAAATAAACCTAAATTGAACACAATTTAAATCATACAAATCGAACGAGCCGTTTTCGAGAAATCGGTGAACATACATAAAAAAAACCCACAATGAAACACATAACCTCCTTCTTTTTTGAAGTCGGTTAAAAACTCCAAAAGAATCACATGGTACCCTTCTTTTCAATACCATTTACTAAACTAATTTTGATATGCATAAGCCCATTAAATAAGTATAATTTCAATTAATGAAAGTACGTTAATCCCACATTTAATTGCATAAAAGTATTAAAATTACAAAACTTCTACAACAACAATTCTATTGAATCACATTGTCCAAAACAAATGTACAATGTCATTCAAATCACCAATAGTTGAGCTAAAAATAGTAGAGGACGAGGGAAGAAAAGATCAATTCGCAACACATAAAATAGTGTGACACACTCTAAATACAGCAATAACAATACTGATATGTAAGAAAGTAGAAAATATGACGAGGCAAAAAGAAACTGAACAAATAGAACTAGCAGAAACAATAAAAAGTACAACAAAACTAGCGACAAATATGATACAGATAAAACAGAAAAAATGCGACAGAACAGGTAAAAACAGCCTGGTAAAAAATTTAGTTAAAATTTTAGAATATAACCGGTATTAATATATAATCAAAGGATAACAATTCTTTTAAAAAATTGAATGAGATAATCCTTAATTCAAAATAATCTTTGATTTTATAAAATACTATTAAGAATAATACGATTGGTAATACGAAAATTTTTTTGAGAAAATAATATTACGGCAGCATTTAGACTTCCAGTTCAAAAGCAAAAACTCAAAACATATATAAAATGTAAACCAGGAAAAATTATTTATGTAAAAACACACAAAAATTTTTTTTTAGATTCGGGAGGACATATGTGACACCCCAAGGGTATAACATGGGACCACTCTTTTCAATACCATTTAGTAAATATAATTTCAATTAACAAAATTACGTTCATCCCAAATTCAATTGCTAAAAATATTTAAATATAAAAAATTACAATAACAATTCTATTGAATAACATTGTCCAAAACAAATGTACACCGCGATTCAAATTACCAATATTCCTAAATTTCACAATTGCCAAAAATGGATTAATTTTTTTAAATGAAACACAAAATCCTGTTTCCTTTAAAGATAAATTTGAATAAAAATAAAAACTCCAAAACATGCGGTTTTTGCTAAATAAATTTCCCAATCAATTAAGAAAAAAATGACTAAAAATACATATTTATTGCACCCCAAAAATATTGAAAATTAGTTTTATTGGGAAGTAACGCTTGACTAAGAGCCTAAATCGAAAGTTCAAGCAGTACGGTCGATACTGGAACTTTTAAGTTGGTGGTGTAAGTAACGACCAAAATCTATTCATTAATTGTATCTAAAGACATTTTCTTTTGCAACCAAAAACAAGCAGTCCTCACAAAAACTATACTACAAATCATACGTTCACTTCTTATTATTAAACAATTCAAGATTCATTTCATAAATAATACGGCGTTCCTCTGTATGAACTCCTAGTTTAATATGTCGCGTCATCATTTTTTGTCTCTTCAAAACATTAATTCTAGTCGTATGTTTCAGACATTCATCTAACATTTTACTAAGAGATTGCTGTAAATCCCGGTTGAATCCGAAAACCGCCTTCTAACAGAGGTTAGTGTTAAGTGTTAGTGATAAGAGCAGTCAATTAGAAACAATTGTAAAAGTGCGTTCAAATAAATCAACAATAGTATCCGAAAAATAAGGTGTATAACAAACGCTTTATATATCTATATATATATATATATATATATATATATATATATATATATATATATATATATATATATATATATATATATATATATATATATATATATATATATATATATATATATATATATATATATATATATATATATATATATATATATATATATATATATATATATATATATATATATATATATATATATATATATATATATATATATATATATATATATATATATATATATATATATATATATATATATATATATATATATATATATATATATATATATATATACATATATATATATATATATATATATATGTATATGAGCAATTTCACGCAAGTTCAGCAAATTTTTGGGAAATTTTGACTTGACCCCTTTTAATTTTGGTTATTTTTTGTTTATAGATAGTCTTTGATAAATAAAAAATACAAGTTCCCTTAGAACTTTTTTTTCGACCAGGGGTCTTCACAGGGTGCCCCTCAATTTTTTGTTATTTTGTGATGTGACTGCATTTTGACGAGCGATTGTAGAAAAACTACTGAATCGATTTTCATAAATGATATGTCGTTGAATAGGTATTAGAACAAAGATTTTAAAAATGTACACTGTTAATTTTTTGAAATAATTTTTAACGGTGTAACATAAGAAAAAAACGGTGTAATTGAAAAAAAGATGGCATAGCCTCTTTTTTTTTTTTTTTTTTTTAAACCAAATTGAAGCTTATTTTATATCTAACCACTTGTGAAAGTTGAGGACACGCATTATTTTTTGTTTTAAAGATAAAATTCGTTGTGCATATGACTGTCGGGAATCAGTTTTTTTTGTTCTGAAGGAAAATTATAAAAATGGCGTTATAAACTAAGAGATATTTTTTTTATGTTAAATATCAAATATTTTATTATTAGATGAACTTTTTAAAATATTATAAAAATTATATATGTAGTACAATAAATAAAATAAATACAATTGTTAAAAATGATTTACTTATTTTACAAACAGAAGTATCTTTTGAATAGGAAAGCACTTCTGCAATTATTTTCTTTGTATTAGATGGCATAGAAAATGAAATGTTTATTTATCACTTTTAGTAATCACTTGTCACTCTTATAAAAAATAATTTGACAGTCTTGACTGCGAACAAAAAAGCCGTATAAACAACTAAATCTATTTAGGAACTTTTGACTGGAGAAGTATTATGTTCGTATTATGTTATTATGGAATCATAAAGTAAAAGATTGTTTTTCAACATTAAATTACAAATATTTTATTATTGAATAAACTTTTTAAAATATCATACAAACTATATATGTGAAAATAAATATAGTTATTAAACATTATTTACTTATTTTACATTCAAAAGTTTCTTTTGAGTTGGAAAACATTTTTGCATTTATTGTCTTAGTATCTACTGGTACAAAAGAATGAAATTTTTGAGTTCCACTTATAGTAATCGCATTTTTATTTCGATTTTGTAATTTTTCTTTTGTTAATTGATATTCATTTTTATCGGCGTATCCAAAGTTCATGGTAGATTCCCATTTTAAAGCCCACTCGAAAAGTTTTTTTGGTGTATCAATAATATTATCTTCGCTCGCCATACTATAACGGTGTGCACCACGCTTCAGTGTACCACCAATTCCATCACAAGGTCCCTTTCCATGGCTGGTAGCATGAAAATGCCATTCAGCGTCAACCTTAAATTAACTAATTAACTTATGCCACCATAAAGAAGACTTTAAGGTTCGATTCAGTAAAAATCGAAAATAAATCGATTCAGTAGTTTTTCTACAATCGCTCGTCAAAATGCAGTCACATCACAAAATAACAAAAAATTGAGGGGCACCCTGTGAAGACCCCTGGTCGAAAAAAAAAATTCTAAGAGAACTTGTATTTTTTATTTATCAAAGACTATCTATAAACAAAAAATAATCAAAATTAAAAGGGGTCAACTCAAAACGTTGTTGAATCTTCGTGAAATTGCTCATATATATATATATATATATATGTATATATATATATATATATATATATATATATATATATATATATATATATATATATATATATATATATATATATATATATATATATATATATATATATATATATAAATATATATATATATATATATATATATATATATATATATATATATATATATATATATATATATATATATATATATATATATATATATATATATATATATATATATATATATATATATATATATATCTTCGGGGAATCTTCTTAAGACCTTACATGTGAACCATTTACTAACATGTAAGAGTGTCCGATTTTTGCAGACTAAACCCTAACCCCCATATCTGGACAGGATCAATCATGGAACCACCTTTCGGCATTACTTCACAATTGACCCCCTTTCAAGCTTACGCTACTCCTTCACCATCACCTCCGTTAAACCACTCCTGCTTGCATTTCATGATCGTGGAGAAAAACACCTTTCCTGCATGCCAATTTTCCTCTGTGTCCATCATTCTATTAACAATGTTCTCAGGCGTTATCTTTACGCCGAGAGCACTTTCTACCGCATACCTTGCACTTTCCCACGTTTCACATACGAAAAGAGTGTGGAGAGCATCGTCATCTTCTTTCTTGCAGTGGTCGCAGATGCTGTCGCTACGTATTCCGAACCTATGCAAATATGATTTGAAACACCCGTGCCCATCAGCGCCTGCGTTGTGTAGAAGTCCACTTCACCATGTTTCCTCCTTAGCCATATTCTTAAATTTGGGATTAGCCGAAACGTCCACCGACGTGTCGTACTAGTTTCCCAACGCTCCTGCCATTTGTCGAGAACCGAGCTCCTTGCCGCTGCTTTGTCTAGACTTTTGGTTACAGACTCTTCTTGCGATTTGACGAAAATTTCGCTTCTTTCTGCTGCGAGTAGGTCAAATGGTGGCGTTCCGGCTAACACGAGAATTGCGGTATCCGAAACAGTTCTGTATGCTGATGTTATTCTCAGAGCGGAACATCTGTGAACCGAACATGCATTTCTTCCAAACGATTTTTTGCTAAGGGATTCTGCCCATATTGGTGCCGCGTACAGCATTTTTGACGTTGTAACTCCTGTTAAAATTCTTCTTTTCGTCTGCGATGGCCCACTGACATTTGGCATTAATCTAGATAGTGTACTACACACTCCAGCACCATTTTCTGCTAACTTGGTCGTCTGTGCCTTGAAACTAATTTTCTTGTCTAGTTCCACCCCTAGATAGGTGATTTGATTCTTCCAGGGGAATATCTCACCATTCAGTTCTACCGTTGGTCTGATAAAATTTCTCCTATCAGTCACTAGTACAGCTTCTGTTTTGTGAATTGCAATTTGCAGACCCTTTTGGTCCAGCCATCTCTTAACCCTCTCCAGACAATCTGTCACACGGATCTGCAGTATGTCCAGATGATCAGATGAGCATACAGCGATGACGTCATCAGCAAAACCTACCAGCTTTGATTCTTCGGGCATGCTCATGTTTAGCAGACCGTCATATACTATGTTCCATAGAAAAGGACCCAGTTTGGAACCTTGCGGAACACCACATGGCATGCTTTGCTTTATTTTAAAATCTTTTCCCTCGAAAACCACGAATCGATTACTAAGGTAGTCTTCGATCATGTTAACGAGATACTCTGGCATATATCTGTTCCTCAAAGCTTCAATAATGTCTTTCCATCCAATCGAGTTGAAGGCATTTTTGACGTCAATTGATACCAGTGCGGTGAATCCCTTTTCTTTATCTTTTCCTCGTTTTGCTGCTTTAACAGATTCTACTACCTCCTGTATAGCATGGATAGTTGATCGTCCTTTCCTGAAGCCGAACTGGTTCCCAGCGAGGCCACCTTGTTCCTGGATATGGTTCTCAAGTCTTTGGAGAATTAGGCCTTCTAAAACTTTCCCCATGGTGTCCAGCAAACAAATGGGTCTGTAGGATGATGTTTGGTCTACCGGTTTCTGCCATTTCCTTAACAACACCAACTTCTGCGTTTTCCACTCTTTCAAAAAAACTCCTTGACTTAAACATCTGTTAAACAGTTGGAGTATGCCTTCAGGAAAGTGCTTAATGACCTGGCTCAGGACTTCGTTTGGCACCCCATCTAATCCCGGAGCTTTGTTGTTCTTTAGGCTCTTTCCTATTGTGATAAGCTCTTGTTCTGTAAACATCGTTTCTGTTTCGTTGCCAGTCATATTCCTTAGCCGTGTTGGAGTTGTTTGTGCGGTAATTGGATTTTTTGGAAATAAATCCCCAATAATCTCTTCAACCCACTGAGGGTTGTTCAGCTCCGCAATGTTTTGTCTCCTGCCCAGTTTTTTTTGTAACGATCTTGTAAGCAGCTCCCCACGTGTCGTTTTCTACCTCTCGCAAAAGCTTCTCCCAACAACATTTCTTGCTCTGTTTTATTAACTTTTGCAAATTTTTCTTTGCCGTTTTATATAAATGTTTCAGTTCCTCGTTATCTTGTGATCTAGACCATCTCCTTCTGCTTGCATTGCATAGTGCTCGGTGTTGTGCTATTTCAGTCGTCCACCAGAAAACGGGTGTTCGATTTGGTCTTTTGGGCGACTGCCTCGGCATTGATGCGTTGCAGGCTTCAGTCAGCATTTTGTTTGTGTTTCTCACAGATGACTCTAAACTCCCGTCCTCATGAACCCATCCCATATCCTTGATGATTTTGGCTTCTTTTAAGTATTTTAGTAGCTTGTTCTTATCCAGTTTTTTTAAGTTCCAGCCTGGATTCCTCCGATCCTCTTTTACATTCGTTAAATTCTGGGTCTCAACGATTAGATGAAATTCAATATACATGTGATCGCTGAGTGTTGCTGCATCTACTACTTTCCAATCTATGACCTTATTTGCTATAGTTGGTGTTGCTATCGTCAAATCGATGATGGACTTTGTATTTCCCCGTCTAAAAGTTGGTTCGTGGCCTATATTTAGCAATGTAAGGCCGTTTGCTGCCATGAATTCGCAGATAATATCTCCTCTCCTATCAGTCCTAAGCTCCCCCCAAGCAGGTGATTTGCTGTTAAAGTCGCCGGTAATTATAAGCTCCTTCTGTGATGCCTTTATGCTTACTTCTAGGGCGTTTATATCCTTCTTTAATTTTTCAATTTTATCGTTTGGTGAAAAGTAGCAGCTGTAGATTCTAAAGCCCCTCGTTTCGACCCACACGAACCCGTGCTCTGAAGAACCATCCTTCACTATGGCTAGTTCCGGGTTGCATATAGTAATACCGGCTCTGCCAGATTTGTCCTGATACCAAACGTTAGACTCGGGTTTTCTGCATTGTTCGCTAAAAGCCAAGATATCCACCTTCCTTTCTTTTGCTACAACTGTAAGCAGATCCCAGGCTGCCCTGGATTTGGCCAAATTTATTTGAATGACGCTTAACATGGTGTTTTTTTAACCTTTATGAGCTCGGCCTGGAAGGTCGGACATCTTCTGCTTCCCTGAGTGTGGTCACACTTTCCTCCTTTATCCGCACATATGACGCATTTAGGTGCACCCTTGCAGGTTTTAGCTAAGTGACCCATAGTACCACACTTCCAACAGGCACCCTTCCTCTCCACACCAGTGCAGGTATTTGCTCTATGGCCGTAGCCGTGGCATTTAAAGCATCGAATGACTTCCACCATCTCCTTAACTCTGCAGTTTATCCAGCCGATCTTTATCTTTCCCTTCCTTAGCAACTTTATTGCCCGCATTTGAGAAAGTTTCAAGCTTGCTACTTGCATATTGGCGAAACCTTTAAAAAGCCTACAGGTTATGTTTTCAGGCTTCTCTTGCAGAGCTTCTCCTAGACACCTCTTTACCTCTTCCATATTAGTCGATTCATCGATGTCTCTTATTTCGACAGTGACCATCTTGGCGAGACTCGTGACTTCAGCTTTATTTTTGATTGACTCGGTCAGAACATTGCTGAATCTGGTTGAATCTTCAGCCGTAAGAACCAACAACAGTTCCTCGTTTTCGGTGCGCCGAATTTGTTTGATCTTCACTCCAAAATCTTCAGGTTTTACCGATGATTTAAGATCATTTAGTATATCAGCATACGAACTCCCTTCTTTTGCACAGATTTTGATTGCATCAGCGCGCTTTCTGTTTTCCCTTTTTGCTGGTAAAGAGGGGTTATTGTCTTTTTCCACTTTCCCTTTGCGGCTCCTTTTTCTCCTGTTTCCGGCCGTTTTCCATCCACCATCGTTACTCGTAGGTAGTGGTTGAGCTGAGCTACCCTCCTTATTGTTATCCAATGATATCATTTCCGTTGGTGCTCCCCTTTCTGTTACGTTGTTTGTTTTTGGAGTCATTATTGTTGGACAAGCTGATCCGCTACTCCCTTCATTTGATGGTGCACTAGCGTCTTTTCTCCTTTTTTCGCGTGTCTCTTGTTGCTTTGTTGGTGTTGATCGCTTTCTCTTTCCTTTCGACTCCACCTGGACAGTTTGGCATTCGCGGGAAACCTTGAGAGTTTCAGTCGCCTTGCTCGTAGCTGTTTCATACAACGCCTGAACTACGCCGATTCTTCTTCTAATCTCGGCATGGATGTTAGTTCTTGATTTAACAAAATCTGACAACTCCGTTATTGGTTTTCCTAGCTTCACCAGTACTTCATCTCTGCTAACAGCTTGTATTTTTATCGTTTCCGTTTTACCTACTATCGAAAGCGATGGTAATGAAGAAGAACGCTCCATTTTTGCAAATGTTCCTCGTTTTAATGGAGATCTCGGTGTTTTCCCGCTCTTCTTAAAGCAATCGACGAAAAATACTTCATCGTCTCTCCCTTCATTTATTCTTGTCACTTTATCTGTTACCTCAGCCAAGATTGCCACCGAGTCGCTTGATATCGACGGCTTGCAGCCTGCTTGCCCACTCCCTGAAGCCGCCGGTACTGGGAATCCGTCTCC
>CAVNZG010001276.1:0-11639 GCA_963693315.1 Diogma glabrata
GGTAAATTAAATTGATTTTCAAAGTTTTCGCTAAAACAACAAAATTTAAATATGTAATGCAATAACATTAGATAATTTTAATATGTTTTAATTAAAGGGCTTACGAAAATCATAATTTAAAAAATCAAAACCCGTTCAAAATTTGCTTATCTAAACTATCAAAAAATAATAAATACATAAAGAAACAAAAATGATAGATAATTTTTTTTTAAATTTACACCTGATAACCTTTAAAACTGCCACAAAGAAAAGCACGACACATAATAAACACACAAAACCTAATATTAGTATTTTATTGATTTTAATAAAAAAAATTAAGTGTAAACTTTCCTAAACACCGCCAATGTGTTGAACAATAACGATAATAACAATAACATCAAAAATTACGTTGCAGTTTGCAGTTAAGTAAGCTTCTCTTTTATTACTATATTTTGTTATTATTTAAATTCGTGTTTACGATTGAATCAATTTGATTCAATTAACTTCAATTTAATAACAAGCTGAGCGTAAAATTTAAGTTTTAATTTAATTTACATTTTTGACATATCATCGCTTACTTCAGGATTTTCTACAATTTTAAATTATTTTTTAATCGTTGATCAATTGTTTAAATCAAATAATCTTCATTATCGATGATGTTCATTAGAATTTTTAATCTCCACGGGATTGAACTCGCATGTATACAAAAAAAACAACCATATCTTAAATTTTTTATTGATATACATAAACAAATGATCAATAAAATGTATTATAATTTTTTAAGGTGATCAAATTGGATCAACGTATTACTACATTTTTCTTTTCGTTTTATTAATCCTGAAAACAACCTAAAACTACAATATAAATAAAGATTATCGAAATTAACGAATAAAAATTATTAATTCAAATGAGTGTTATAAAAATTGAATTTTATTTGACTGGTTGGTGTCGTTATGGTATGTAATGAAAATCGTTGATGCCGATTTGGTTTTTAGTTTCTCTACATCCTTGAACCATTTTAATAGATTTGAATTTCTTTTTGGTGAAAATTCTTTGGGATACTTGTTTCTTTTATGTGTAACCAAAATCCAAATCTATATTAATTATTAACAATAAAATAAGAGATAGAAAACGATTTATTAAATTTAATGTATGTTTACTTTTTGGACTCGAAACATTATTTTAATAAAACATATCTTTGTGACCAAAAAAGTGCGACAGCAAATAATACATATTGTACGATAAGACTAAATTCTGATAATTGTTATCAAAGAAAACGATACAGTTAAGGTTGTATAGAATTATGTTCAGTCAATTGATAACTTGAAATAAAATGAGTTGAAGTAAAAGATGAAATTTACGATGGTTGCGATAAACAACTGAATTTGTAATGAAGCCATGCAAATACGAAAAACTATGATAAGCACAACCTAGTCATCAGCTGTGCCAAGCATTCGTAGAACAAAACCTAGCTAACGTATATTATACATCTATCGAATTTGTTTAATTATCTTACTTTATTCTTTAAATATTCCGCTAAAACCAAACAAATGAATACCAATTACTAAGAATATAACAAAATTCTGAAGAAAAACTGAATCAAAATTTGATAAGAAATAACTTAGAATAAACATTTTTTTACTAATACGTTGTTTTTATTTTATTTTTTATTAAGAAAACAATAAATATTTTTTTTACTTTAATTTTATTAGAGACACATCAAGTGCGACAATTTTTTTTCATTTTGTTTATTTTAATTTTTTTTATCAAACAAATTTTTTATTTTCCCATGGATTAGTGTCTTAGATATTCTATTTTAAATGTAACAAAAAAATTCAAATAATTTTAAAATATGCAAAAAATAAGCATCGATAAAAAAAATAGTCCGAAAATTGTATGAAAAAAAAAACAAATTAAATATTAAATTCATTTTATTTGTTTAGTGATAAAATTTATTGAATGTTTATTTGATTTATGATTAAATTATTTTGACCAGTTCAGTTGCCTTCACTTAATATTATCGCTTTAAACGTAAAATTAAATTACGAAAAAATCACGTACAAATGGAGAATTTTTTAAATAATTTTTTTTTAAATATGAATGAGATGTGTTATTGATGACGATTGATGAATTTAAAAAACAAACTTATTTACCTATCATCAATAACTAATCATTTTATATTGATTACATCCCGCCTTTCATATACGACTTCTGTCATTTTTCCCATTAGGTAGTCGTTTTACTATTTAAGTTTTACATTATCGTCTTTAATAATTAACATTAGCAAGATTGATTACCCGTCTAATCAACTATCATCATAACTCATAACTTACTGAACAAAATAAAAATTATATAAATTCTTGAAATTTAAATGTATACATTTGAAAAATAATAATAATAAAAGATTGCTTATAAAGGTTAATAGCTACAACTTCACCAAACATTTAAAAACGCGTGAAAAAGATCAATACAAATTGGAAATCAATTTAAATATTTGAACAATATTTGAATCCATTAAAGTTTTTTAACTATAACCTATTTTCATTTTTTTTCTTGTAATAAAATAAAAGAAGAAAAATATGTTTAGAAAATAAATAAGTGTTAAGTTGATATTGACAGTTTATCACTAATGATTTTTGCTATGAGTTTTCAATCTATCTGTCATAATTTCATCACTACAATTATTGTTATTTACGATATTCACATACCAACAATTATAATAATGGTTTATTGATAAGAAACGGTAGAATGGAACTTTTTAGAATAAAAACTAGGATTATTGTACAAGTTTTTCTCTCAAAACTACATAGCCTAAAAACTAAATAATAAATGTTTTGCTTAAAGCTAATAAATAAAACAATATTTTTAAAATTATTTATTCGACAATTGTTTCGGTTTTAATAAACTATTTTCGGGGATAACATTTTTTCAAAAAATTTTGTACAAAAAATGTACACTAATTAACATAAATATGAAAAAATTATGAAAAATCGAGTTTGAGTTTTTCATATTTATGCTAATTAGTGTTTATTTTTTGTACCTATAAGATTTTTTGGAAAAATTTTATCCCGAAGATGGTTTATTAAAACCGAAACAATTGTTGGATAAAAATTTTTTAAAATATTGTTGTTTTATTTATTAGCTTTAACCAAAAAATTTATTTTTTATAAAATAATACACACATATATATATATACATATATATATATATATATATATATATATATATATATATATATATATATATATATATATATATATATATATATATATATATATATATATATATATATATATATATATATATATATATATATATATATATATATATATATATATATATATATATATATATATATATATATATATATATATATATATATATATATATATATATATATATATATATATATATATATATATATATATATATATATATTATATATATATATATATATATATATATATATATATATATATATATATATATATATATACATATATATATATATATTTTTTTTTTTTAAGGCGTTCTAAGGCGTTTTAAGGCGTTTTAAGGCGTTGTACATTTTTCTAATCATTCCAGACTGTGAATCAGCTCGTAGAACATGCCCAAACCAAGCAATCCTATTAGAACGGATACAACCTATTATATCAAGACCCTCAAGAAGGTCTCTGATCTCAAAGTTACACCGGGTTCTATACTCTCCATCGTCTGTCTTAAGTGGACCAAAAATGTAGCGTATGATCTTACGCTCAAATACAGATAAATGCGATTCGTCATTTTGTGTAGGGGTCCACGTTTATGACCCATACATCACAACCGGTCTGATCAATGTCTTGTATAACTTGAGTTTGGTGTTAGTTGATACATACGGTGATCCAAGGAGAGGTTTAATTGAGTAGAAAGTTCGATTACCTGCAGCGATTCGAGCTTTGATATCTGTAAGTATGCTGTTGTTTGAGTCAAGCATTGATCACAAATTTTAAAAGATTCAACTCCCTCAATTCGTTCATCGCCGCACATCAAATCTTTCTTCTCAGCCTCACAGAAAAAAAAACATTATCTGATATAGAAATTTAATATATTTTAAAACAAAATCTTTATTATTTGTTTGAGATAAATCAAACTTTCTTATATACAAATTGTTAATCTCATATTTAATCAGTATGAATCTTAAATTATGCGTTTGTAATGTTTTAAAATTAACTTTGTAAATTTTGATAATATGTGTAGCTTAATAGCTACATTTAAAACAATTCTTGCTTAACTGTAATTTAACTGATTTGCGTTAAACAAAATCCTTTTAATCTGAACCGATATAATTTATTTTATGCCAAACAACGAAATTTTTGAAGATGAAGCAAATTTTTGATGTTTAAACTAACATTTTATAAGGTTTAAAAAAAACATCAAAATTGGTTTAAACACAAACAAAATTCTTTTCGCTAAAATCGTAATATTTTTGTCTTAACAAGTATCATGATTTATATTGTCAAATTACAAATTGTCTATACATATATTATATAAGTGGAATTTGGAAAATTAAAATATATCTATAATTATAGTAAACCTAATTTTAAACATGTTTAATTGTTTTAAATGTTTGAGATATGTAATATAAATTCTATGCCACCATATAAAATATCTTCATGGTTGGACTTCTATTGAAATAGTAGTTTGAAATCAAGGTGGATGTCTTCAAAAGTTTTCACATCTTGATCGTTTCAAGCGCCACTTAATAAATATGCATAAAAGAAATATGAAAGTCTTAAATAGCGATGACATGCATCCAAAAGACGATAATTGCATTAACATGGATATGACAAATAAAATTACAATAATTGGTAACTATCATAAAACATATTGGGATGATTTTATTAACCTCTAACAATATAGAAAATATTTGCAATATACTTTTCATAGAAAATGTTAAAAAATTAAGTGAAACAATCATTGAAAATGCATCACTGAAGTTTGAAGTCAAAATTAAACAGCATACAATTATTGTCAACATCAGGCACCCTGGAAATTATTGAAACAGCTCAAGAATTAATCAGTGTAATAATCTGTAGCGAGTTTATTGGCAAATTAGCACCCAAATAAAAGGGCAAAATATTGTAACGCAGTAGACGAACAAATCAAAGGTTTAAAACTCTACAATGAATGAAATTGCACTTTAATATTCACTAATATTTAATTTAAAGACTTAGATGAAACCGTTGAAGGTGCAAAAGAATGGTTAAAGTAGAACGACATTGGCACACAATATCTGCATAAAGAACAAAGTTCCTCCACAATTCCACTAACAAAAACTCAAACATTTTTTTAAAGAATGACCACCATCAAAATGCTCTCAATCATCACATCGTTTAGTAAGTAGCTACCATATATATATTCTATATTTTTATACATAATTTTATAAAAATGTCAATAAATTTTAGATTGACATAGATTTCGGTCATTTATATCCAGAAAGATCTATAATTTCCAGTAATAAAGTATGGAAACCGTCGATTGTAGAATCATTCGATTCGTTCATTAATTACAATTCCGAAGTAAGCCGTATTAAAATTATAATAGAGGAAAAGAAAACAAAGTACGCGGAATTCGGGCTTGCAGTTCAACCATTATTAATTGCGGAAATCGATTCAAAGAAGGAATTAAAATCACTAAAAAAATGTATTTATATTTTGATGAAATTTTTTTTGTGTTCGAAAATATTATAAATGCAATAGACATAAATTTTAAATTATTTTATGAAATGCATTTACAATACCCGTTTGAATGTAACAAAATATATAAGTTTCTCGAATACATTATATATGATATGCCATCTATATTAAAGATATTCCAATAGAAATTCAAAATATAAAGGGCTTTTTAAACTAAATATTATTTACATTTTGCAAGAGCAATATGAGATTTATGCTTTATATTATATAATAAATTATTTTTTTTATTAAATAAAATACAATTAACTTGAATTAATTAAAATAATTTTGTTTCATTAATGTACCCAAAATATAAATATTTAATAATTATACTTTTATCCTGAAATGATTTCGAATTCAATTCAAATCAATATTATTTAATCTTAAAATTTAATTGTTTCATAATCAAACAAAGCTGGTTTGAATCAAATTTAATGTGACTACTTTGCGATAGTTTTTTGATTTCAAACAAAACATTGATTTTGAATTCAAAACATATAAGTTTCTTACCAAACACCTGAAACATCCAGATCAAAACGTTTGCGAGCATGATCCAATAGTGTATTCGCTCAATTTAAATATTAGAGTTTCATATTAAAATAACATTTGAAGTTTTGTATTTAGCAAATCAAACCTTAAACCAAACTCAAAACTTCTTGACGGATTATCGAAATCTGATTTGATTTAAATACAATCATTTTCGTTTGATGCTAATCATTTGTTTTTTCTGTGCTCTCTTGAAACATTCATATGTTTGGTTTTATTGTAGTTAATTTGCAGACCAATTTTACTAGCACCACTCTCAAGCGACTTGAAAGTCTCACTCATAACAGCTTCACTTCGACCGAGGATGACAACATCATCAGCGTATGCGGTCATCTGTACTGAGTTTATTGACAAGATATTGTTATTAGTCGGTAGTTTCTTTTGACGTCACACATATTCCAAGGCTAAATTAAAATGTATAGAAGAGATAGCATCACCTTGTCTTAAACCGGAGTCAACTTTAAAAAACTTTGATATTTCGTTCTCTACTCGTACACAGCATTGAGAGTTCTGTACTGTCATTTTGCATAGTGATACCAGTTTACCAGGAATTCCCTTTGACACCAGAGCAGACCATAGAGTCTCTCGTTCGAGAGAGTCGTAGGCCTACCTGAAATCAATGAAAAGTTGGTGCACAGGTATGTTGAACTCTCGACACTTTTCCAAATCATCCTTATCGAGAAAAGTGCGTCGGATATTCTCCAAACTGTTGTTCAGCAAAAGGATTGATTTTGGATAGCAAAATATATGAAAATATCTTATATGCTGCGCAAAGAAGAGCGACTCCTCTGTAGTTTGCACATTGTGGGCGATTACCTTTTTTATGGATTGGTATCAGCATAGCTGTGTTCCAGTTCTGTAGCATGGTTTCAGTCCTCCAGATCAACAAGTTCAAGTAATCTTAAGGATAGAGTTTCGCCACCATGTACAATCATTTCGGATGTTATATCGTCGATACCAGGTGCTTTATTGTGTTTTAATTTTGACAGTGCCGCTTCGAATTCCTCTTTGGTTGGTTCGTCTACATGTACCTTTGACGCACGAATAAGCTTTGCTCGTCGCCCGACTTGTTGCTGGTCACTTAAGCTGAGAAGATTCGCAAAATAAGCGGCCTAAGTATCTAAAATATTTTTAAGGTCTACTTGTAGCTCCCCATCTTCGTTTTGAATAGCAGTCGATCTAGTTTGAGGGCCCTTCTTTAAGGTTTTAACCTGTTGAAAGAAGTTACGCGATTGATGTTCCTTATTGAAGCTTTCAATCTCCTCACACTGTCTCTTCCACCATTCTCTCTTCGTTCGTCTACATAGCTTTGTAACGGCTTGTCTCGCCAGTTTATAGTTCTCCTTCGTGGACCTGGTGTTGCGTCCTTGTAGACACTTCAGATAGCAATCTCTTTCGTATTGAATAGCGTCAAGGCATGCTTGATCCATCCATGGCTTCTGGGAGTGGTTCTGTGGTCGTCCAAGTATTCCCTCAGCAGCGCTTAAAACAGCATCTTTGAGCAAATACCATGACTTATCGACGTCTGCATTAATGGTTTCTGATTTATCCAATGTTTCAACAATATGGATTTGATATCTCTCTTCTGTTTCAGCATTCTTTAATGATGAGATGTTAAAACGTTTCCGTTGATTGAATTTTGCAATGCCTGGATTTGGGAAATGGAACCTTATCGTTGCACATACAAGGAAGTGGTCACTTCCAATGTATGCACCTCTAAAGGATCGCACATTCAGAATGCTCGAAAAGAAACGTACTATTACTAGAACGTGATCAATTTGATTTCGAGTGCTTCCATTCGGTGAGACCCAAGTCTGTTTATGAATTGATCGATGCGCAAAGAACGTACTGGCAATTCTCAAATTATTTGATAATCCAAACTCAGTCATTCTCTCACCATTATCATTCGAATTCAAATGCAGGCTGTTGGTACCCACCACATTTCCATAAGAGATATCTCTTCCAACCTGCCCATTAAAGTCACCAAGAACCATAATAAAGTCGCGTGTTGGTGTTTGTTTCATAACCTCTTCCAGTGCTATGTAGAAATTATCCTTCTCGTCGACGGTCTTAGCTTCAGTAGGTGCTTGCACGGCAATAAGAGAAATATTGTTATATGTACCGCGTACACGTAGGTAGCAGATCCTCTCACTGACCCGGATGAATTTCATCACGGCTTTTTGAATGCGTGCACCAACAAGAAAGCCAGTTCTAAATTCTCTTCGAGAAGGATGACCACTACAGTATAGAGAGTGACTATCCAAATCTTGTTTTCCGATTATCGGCTGTCTAATTTCTAGTAGAGCAATAATATCCATCCTATACCTGTCAGCCTCTGTGTCTAGACTTATAAGAGCATCAGGAGCGCTTAGGCAGCGCACGTTCCGATTCGGTAGTTTGGTCCTTTTTCACGTCCAGGATAAATTCTGTTTTTTTGTCCGGGATTGTTATTCTTTTTCTGATAACCAAATTTAACATATTAGTTTTTTCCGGGGTTAGGGTGTTAACCTTAGGTCCAACCCAAATCGTCGTGAATGGGTCCGTTCTGCATATTAAGGTTAAAATACAATCTTTTACTTTATGATTCCATAATAAAATAATACGAACATATTACTTCTCCAGTAAAAAGTTCCTAAATAGATTTAGTTATTTATACAGCTTTTTTGTTTGCAGTCGAGACTGTCAAATTATTTTTTATAAGAGTGATAAGTGATTACTAAAAGTGATAAATAAACATTTCATTTTTTTATGCCATCTAATACAAAGAAAATAATTGCAGAAGTGTTTTCCTATTCAAAAGAAACTTCTGTTTGTAAAATAAGTATATCATTTTTAACAATTGTATTTATTTTATTTATGTAGTACATATCTAATTTTTATAATATTTTAAAAAGTTCATTTAATAATAAAATATTTGATATTTAACATAAAAAAAAATCTCTTAGTTTATAACGCCATTTTTATAATCTTCCTTCAGAACAAAAAAAAACTGATTCCCGACAGTCATATGCACAACGAATTTTATTTTAAAAACAAAAAATAATGCTAGTCCTAAACTTTCACAAGTTGTTAGATATAAAATAAGCTTCAATTTAATTTAAATAAAGGTGTAGCGCCAGCTTTTCTTCAATTGCACCGTTTTTTTCTTATGTTACACCGTTAAAAATTATTTCAAAAAATTAACAGTGTACATTCTTAAAAACTTTGTTCTAATACCTATTTAACGACATATCATTTACGAAAATCGATTGAGTAGTTTTTCTACAATCGCTCGTCAAAATGCACTCACATCACAAAATAACACAAATTTGAGGGGCACCCTGTGAAGACCCCTGGTCGAAAAAAAAATTCGAAGAGAACTTGTATTTTTTATTTATGAAAGACTATCTATAAACAGAAAATAATCAAAATTAAAAGGGGTCAAGTCGAAATTTCCCAAAAATTTGCTTAACTTGCGTGAAATTGCTCATATGTTGTTCGGCGGTCTTTTAATTATTAGGTTAAATAAATTAGATTGTATGTTTCCTTCTTTATTGTTCATCAGGTTCAACAGTTAATTGTTCAGCCAATGGTAGATTTTCAATGCCAGCCTTGTTCAACAATTTCAGTGGTTGTGACAACGCTGTTAATGAAATCTTGTTTTGCAAAGCCCATTGTCTCAGTTCGTTCAACAGATCTATTTCAGTTTGAGCGTTATGTTCATATCCCAGGTGTTTGTGCATCAATTCCTCAGCAATATCTGCTTCTGATAATAAAAATTCAGCATTTTCACCAACTTGGGATGTACAATCATCTGGCATATCATCGTCACACTCTACATTTTCATCACAAGTAACACTAACGGGGATGGTATTTTTGATCATAGCATTTTCTGCTGGCAAATTATTTTCAAAAATAGCATTCAGTTGTTGTGGCGGTGGCCGATCCATTTCTTCATCCGTTGACACATTTGATGTATCAAATCTTGCTTCGTATTCGGCCGCTCTCTTCCGCCGCATTATGTAGTATCGACCGTTTTTCAGAGGCATTTTTTACTATTTAAAACAACGTTAGTGAGAGAAATATATAATAAAGACTGTATCCGAGCGATTTGATCAATATACTGCGCACTAATAATAAATGTCATCGGAAAACGAGATTTGCTATAAATCTTTATGGATACTTATAAACACATATACTTATTATATGTATTATATGAAAAAGACAGCAAAAATTTAGTTAACATTCGTTCACTAAACCAAATTAAATGCAATATTACATGTAAAACTCGACCTGTTTAACTTAACAACTGTCTGAGAATTTTTTTTAAGTTTCAATGTTCCGTAGTTATGTTAATTTTAGGCTATTTAACTTATTTCATGAAATAACTGTTGCAATGTCAGCTAGCTAAATTACCGCTAGCTAAACAACAGGTAATAAGTTAAATACATGTATTAGATACACTTTTGTAACTTAAATTTTCACTTAATACATGAAATACATGTACTATTTGTATTATATCATTTTTTTTACTTAAATTTAAATACTTAATATGTTAAATTTACCTATTAACTTATTTTTTTACACCAAAAACATATTAACTATAATTTTCGACTAAAAATACATGTACACTAATTAGCTGAAACAGTCAACATTACCTTTTTCCACATGTTTAACCAAACTTTTACTTAAAGTTAACCAAATCCCAAAATGGTTCACCTAAATTTCACTAAGTGTGCTGGCTGGGCCATATATATACATATATATATATATATATATATATATATATATATATATATATATATATATATATATATATATATATATATATATATATATATACATATATATTTATATATACATATACATATATATATATATATATATATATATATATATATATATATATATATATATATATATATATATATATATATATATATATATATACATATATATATATATATATATATATATATATATATATATATATATATATATATATATATATATATATATATATATATATATATATATATATATATATATTTATATTTACATATATTTATATATTATATATATATACATATATGAATACATATATATATATATATATATATATATATATATATATATATATATACATATATATATATATATATATATATATATATATATATATATATATATATATATATATATATATATATATATATATATCGTCGCTTTAATAATGAAACAACGTATGCTATTTATACGTTGTTTTTATATAATAGGTGCGCTGCATTCCCCATAAGGGTATCTTTGAATTGGCGTTTTTACATTTTCGAATTATTTTATGACTGGGGGTAAGAATGAATAAATTATAAATTAACGTTCATGCAAATGCATGCGCACATCAAACTTTAAACTCAAATATCT
>CAVNZG010001277.1:5000-28145 GCA_963693315.1 Diogma glabrata
TGTCGATGAAATTTTGAATTTCGAAACATGCAGTAAAGATTATTTTTAATAAAATTGATTTATTAAAAATATTTTGAGTGAATTTGGATTTTACAATTAAAAACAAAAAAAAAATACTATGTATTTTATTTCAAAATTTATGCAAATTTTTAATTTTGATTCGATTAAACAATTTTTTTAAATATTTTGCTTGCGGCGACTATTGTCATAACAGTAGATTAGTTGGTGTAAAGTTTTTTGGGCATATGCGGAGTCTGCAAATCGAGGCGCCAGTTGAAATTTGCAATCACGTTAAGTCCAAACTAGTTTACATTCGTGCGTCATATACTATTTTTTATTCGCCGGAAGCAAAGTATTTAAAAAAATTGTTTACTCTAAATCAATATTAAAAATTTGAATAAATTTTGAAAAAAAATATGTTGAATCAAAATATTTGTTAATTTTTTAACGAATTGTATAAGTATGACTACAAAAAGTAACAAATATTTTGATTGGATTGTGAAATTTTGGTTTAAATTGTTGCTGTGTTACAAATTTTTATTTTTATATAATTTATAGAAATTTAAATATTTTTTACTTGTTGTCAGTTTTTTTTTTAAGCTTTTTTAGCTAAAATGAGCTTACCATTTGATTTTCTTCTTGACCTCCTTACCTTCAGATTCTTACAAACATACGGTTGCATTGTATAGGGATTAATATATTGAATAGAATGTTGGGTGGAGTGAATAAAATTAAGCAAATGCTTTTTCTAGCATTTTAGAACATTTTTGAACAAAATATGTGAATAAAATTTTAAGTATTTGCTTTTGCTTAAGTACTAAAATCTATTTCAGCATTTGCTACTTGATTGAAATTTCCCTAGCAGGTTCATAATTTTTGTGAATAAAACCTAAAATGTACTTAGTTTTTCAAGAACATTCTGAACATTTTTTAAGTATGATCTGAAGCATCCTAAATTTCTACATAACCTAAGAAAGTAAAGAAATGGCAGAATTTATCAGAATACGTAAAAGAAAATTATATTGTAAAAGACGGGAAAATAGTGTTAACGACTACAAAAAGTTGCACCGATTTACCGAGGCAAATGTTAAAAAATTATCCAAGCTGTTTTTGAACACAAGCGTTGAAACCAGAGGTGGAGCATTAACATCAAAACGAAGAATGGAAATATGTTTGAGGTACATGGCAGATTTTGTATTTCAAATTGGTGTTGAAGAGGATAGTGGGGTACACAATAAAATGGACAAAATAATGATGAAAATTGAGAAATTTTTTAAGCTCCCAAGAACAGCAGAGGACATAAGGGTCGCAAAATCCGAATGGAATGCTAAATTTCCAGGTGTTATTGGAACTATAATCTGTACATATGTCGCAATTCCCAAGCCAAAATATCATGGAGATGAATACGTCAATAGAAAGGCTTTCACGGTTCTAAATGTACAAGCTACCTGCAATGCAAAAAAAATCTTCACAAGTGTGGACGCTAAATGGCCGGGTTTATAACACGATAGCCGGGTTCTAAAAACCTCGCCATCGCATGTTTGTCTTGCAACAGGTGAACCATCGTTCATTATTCTAGGTAACTCTGAGTATGGAATACGGCCTCGGTTAATGACCCATTTAAAACCCCAAAACTAATACAGAAAAGTGTTACAATACGGTGCATGCGAAAAATCGGGTTATAATAGAGAGATGTTTTAGGCAAGTGAAACGAAGATTCCCCATTCTTAAATACTGTGTTCGACCATCATTATAGAAAGTACCAAAACCAATAATATAATGATTTGCTTTGCACTACATAATTTAGCAAAATATTTGCAACAACAAAAACAAACAAAAACATCAAAATTCAACGTTAGTTGTCACATTAAAGCAAATGCTACTAGATTATTCTAGGTAATTAGAATATACTTTAAAGGGAAATTCTTAAATTTTATAGCAAAAGGTCGAAGTAAAAGCATTTGATTATTCACAATATTTTAAGAATATGCTTTTAGACCAAGATTATACTTCTAGCAAATGCTTTTGCTTATTCTTTATTCTTCTAGCATTTGCTTAGTTTTTATTCACTCTACCCGTTGTATTGATATGTTTTTCATTCCGAAACTATTCTTACTTTTTCTTTCAGAACACCGCAATTGTAGAAGGAACAGATCAGTTTGATCGTTTTAAGAGTCTGCCCCAACCTTTAATATTCAAGGTTTATTTTTTTGAAATTGAAAATCCGGATGCGGTCCATACTGGTGCCAGGCCAAATGTAACAGAAAAAGGACCATATGTTTATAAACAATATCGTGATAAAACGAATATAAAATTCTCCCCTGATAAAACTTTAATACAAATCGTCGATATGTGTTTGATGCTGAACTTTCATCGCCTCTAACTGATTTAGATGAAATACATGTAGTTAGTCCACATTTACTGGTAAATTAGCATTAAATATTTATTAATATTACGACTTCAGCAATAATTTTAATTTATCCGACAGTCAATTTTGCAAACAGCCGAAATGACATCAAGCAATTTGGAGCTAATGGTAATAAATGCAGTTATATGGAGAGTGTTTAACGATCCCACAACCTTGTTCATAAAGACAACCCCGCGTGAAATATTGTTCGATGGAATAAAATTTTGTATTGATAGACGAGGAACTGCTGCGGATGTTTGTAATACTATTAAGGAAGCAGGTTCACCAAATCTTGAATTAAACGAAGATGGGACTGTATCGTTTTCCTTATTCAAGAGTGTAGGCGTAAAATGATTGAATTCGATTTCTTATTAATAATCATAATCATTTGTTTTTAGAAAAATACAACATTTGATGGAGATTTCGAAGTGTTCACTGGTACTTCAGATCCATTGTTGACGCATACTATCAAAACATATAACAATAACGTTACGATTGATGTTTGGCCAAATAATGATGATGGTACAACATCAGTTTGTAATGAAGTACGTGGTACAGATGGTATTTTCCAACCACCATTTCGAGAGCCAGATACAGTATTACCATCATTTTTAACAGACATCTGTCGATCAGTTAATATTTATTATGATCGTAAAGACACTTATGAAGGAATAAAAGGATTAAGATTTTCTTTACGTAATGATTTTTTAAACGAAATTGGTCCGGAACATAATAACCAATGTTTTTGTATTAACAAAACGAGAGGTATTACAAAAGAAAATGGTTGTCTGCATAAAGGAGCATTGGATATGTTTAACTGTTTACGTGAGTAATATTATTATTAAAATAATTTTTTTTAGAATCAAGTATTTCGACATTTAGCTCTGAAAATGAAGCATTTCTTCTAATCTTCTCAATTTGGTTTGCAACGATATTATTAATAAATCAGCAATATTTGTAATTATTACCTTCGTAGAAACAGAATGTAACAGGTCGTTCAATAAGTCTGTAGGATAAGTAAGAAAAAAACAACATTTTGACAAAACTCGATTTTTTTATTCAACATAGTTGCCTTCGAGGGCGATACAACGAGTATAGCGATTTTCCAACTTTTCTACTCCACTTTTATAGTACGATTTCTCTTTCTCGTCAAAATAGGCCTCAGTTTCAGCGATTACTTCATCATTGGACTTAAATTTCTTTCCAGCAAGCATTCTCTTGAGATCTGAAAACAGGAAAAAGTCGCTGGGGGCTAAATCTGGAGAATATGGTGGTTGGGTAAGCAATTCAAAGCCCAATTCATTCAATTTTGCCATCGTTTTCATCGATCTGTGACACGGTGCATTATCTTGGTGAAACAACACTTTTTTCTTTTGCAAATGTGGCCGTTTCTTTGCGATTTCAACCTTCAATCGATCCAAAAGTTCACAGTAATACTCGCTGTTGATGGTGGTTCCTTTTTGGAGATGGTCGATGAATATTATTCCGTTCGTATCCCAAAATACAGACGCCATCACCTTACCGGCCGACTGTTGCGTCTTTGCTCGCTTTGGATTCGGTTCGTCGACTGCTGTCCACTCAGCTGACTGTCTTTTGGATTCTGGTGTGTAATTGTGAAGCCATGTCTCATCCATTGTCACATATCTACGATAGAATTCCCTTTTATTGCGGTTTAACAGTGCCAAAGACTCCTCCGAAGCATCGATTCGTTGTTGTTTTTGGTCGACTGTGAGCTCACGCGGCACCCAATTTGCACAGAGCTTTCGTATACCCAAATGTTCATGTAAAATGGTAAAACACTACCATCTGCTACCTTTACAATGTCAGCTATTTCGTGCACCTTCAATTTGCGATCGTTCATAACCAATTTGTGGATTTTTTTTATGTTTTCTGGAATAACAGCCTCATTTGGGCGTCCACTGCGCTCTGCATCTTTTGTGCTGGTATGACCACATTTAAATTCAGCCATCCACTTCTCTACCATTTGTCTCGATGGAGCAGAGTTTGGATAATGTTTATCAAGCCATTGTTTGGTTTCCACTGTATTTTTTTTTCATCAAAAAGCAATGCTTTATTAAAATTCGAAATTCACTTTTTTCCATTTTTTTTCAAAAACAAAAGTTGCTTCACACAAAATGCTATAACTCACGAATAAATAGTCAGATTGCTGTCAAATTTATACACGTATCGTTTGAAGGTTAGTACTAAATAAAAATCATATGGAAAAAATTCTAGTAACGCCATCTATGTGTCATCCTACGGACTTATTGAATGGCCTAGTACATGTTATGGTACAAATTTTAGATGTTTCAACCTCAGCGCCTACACTAGCGCATTAAAAATGAAGCAAAAATAATTCTCATCTTCATTCCACGAATTTCGTAGTTAGATTCAATCATTAACAATGTAAGAACTGAATCTAAAAAATTATGGTGCAAATTATGAAACTTTTTGCAATCCATACAATTTTCGACCGATCTAGTTTCAAACCAATGAGAAAATTTTAGACTTTAAAAAAGTTTATCATTCTCATCAGGGCTAGCCGACTAGATAAACTACCAAAAAACGTCAACGCTAATATAAACCAAAAATTTGGTTACAACACTAGCGAAGTATAAAAAAACAAAAAATTTACATAAACATATATTTAATAGATTCAGGTTTAGTCAATTAGTTTCTTTAGTGATCACTGTTTTGTTATACTCTAGACATATTAGTATTGAATAACAAACTGGTATCGGCGAGAAGAAGATGACTAGTCTTCACTTGTGTCTATTGACACATATTCAACAATTAATTCAGTAAATTATTTGTGATATAACATCACTCCGATTCTGGTTTATATTACCGTTACCATTTTTTTGGTAGTTTATCTAGTCGGCTAGCCCTGATGAGAATGATAAACTTTTATAAAGTCTAAAATTTTCTCATTGGCTCGAAACTAGATCGGTCGAAAATTGTATGGATTGCAAAAAGTTTCATAATTTGCACCATAATTTTTTAGATTCAGTTCTTATATTATTCTTGATAGGAGATTTTCCATCGGAGTGATGTCATATCACAAATAATTTACTGAATTAATTATTAACATTGTACATAGAATTTATAATAAATTGTCAATGTGTTCACAATTCGTGGTTGATAAATTATAAAAAGCTGATTAGTTAATTCAGCAGAATCAATTTGTGCTTGTATGGAACATAGTTGTCAAGTCAAGTTATAAGGATTTTGGGCTTTATTCAAAAATTTATATCACATAAAACACACCACGGGATAACGGATTGTTCTTCCGACGAATCTAAACTTGGAAATCTCCTTAAACTTTTTCTTTAACGTATCATCTCACAAATAAATAGAAAAATCTACTAATAATAATATCATTAAAAAAATGAAAAAAAAAATTAGCTTGTGTTATTGAGTTGATTGTAGATTCTTGTTGAAGCGACTTTCGTCCGGGTATGTCGCTAGCCTGGTTTATCAACTTCCAATAAGTAAATCTTATTTTTGTTCCCCGCGATGTTTCTATTTATAAAACAATTTGCATTTGTTCATTACGCTATTCAGGGATTTTCCATAACGTTCCTTCAAGTTGTTAATTTCGTTATAATGTTATAATTATAATTTGTATCACTGCCACAGTTTCCAAATATATTTAAACCTAATATATATTTTTATTCACCGATATATGTATTAAAAATTGGTTAAAATAATTCTGCTCTTCTAGCTGATTCGTGAGTTTGATCATAGCAAATTTTCTTCCAGCTTAGAAAATGGAAAACACTTAACTTGGTTACAATCTTTATCACAATTTCACTCAAATAATAGACCAAACAACAAGAGTTCCTGACATTCTTGGACAAAGTAGTAATTTACTTGATTTATTTTTGTCAAACGATCCATATCTGGTTTAATTTAAAATATCAGAACCATTAGGTGGTGCAGATCATAATTTGATCTCCACTCAACTAAATATACAAATTCCAAAACAATTTAAAGCGAATCTTCGCAATGTTTGGGATTACAAAGCTGCGAATTGGAAAGGACTTAAAAGTGTTTTTAGACGGTTTCCTTGGAAACACTATTGCGTTACCGGCCAAGACCCAGACATAGCTGCATCAAATTTGTCTGAAAATATAATTTATGGTATGCGCAGATTTATTCCTAATAAATAGATCATTCCGAAAGCTGATCTATGGTTTTTTAGTAAATGCAAAAAAGCTATAAAAGTTAAAAAAAGGCTTTAGGAAAGTTTAATCGAAAGTTTAATCAAAACAAAACCGATGAAAACATTAGACTACCGTAAAGAGAGAAATTTATGTCGTAAGTTAATAGATGAAGAGAAACATGTATTTAATAGGAAAAAATCTTCCCTACCGCCTCTTGTTGATAGAGATGTACCTATAATTGATCCAAAAGAGAAGGCTAATTTGCTTGGGCATTATTTCTCTAAAAATTCTACTTTAAAAGAACCTAATTTCCAACCTAAACCTATATATCTAAAGTTTCTTATAAAATGAGGCGGATAATTTTTTGGAAAAACATTATTCAAAAAATGCTTTTAAAATTCAATACTAACAAGGCAACAGGCCTTGATTTTATTCCTCCGATTATACTTAATACATTTGCTAGGGAGCTAGCACCAATCCTCACTAAAATCTTCTATTTGTCATATAAGAAAGGAATTTTTCATGAAATTTGGAAAATGGCTAGTGTACAGCCAGTTTCAAAAAAGGGCAGTAAGACTGATCATGCAAATTACAGACCCATTTCCATTTTATCGGGAGTTGCTAAAATGTTTGAGAAATATGTCAATTTTAGTATACTGTCGACTATCGTTCAATCGACGTTCGTCCAATCACCAATGTCAATTTTAATTTAATGAGCTTCTCAGAGTCTTCCAAATTACTTAAAGAGAGATAGTACGGATTTCAAAAAGTAAGAGCGACAGGAGATTTGCTGTCGTTTGTCACTCATATCTGGAACAAGTCGCTTGAGAACTTTAGAGAAACATTCGGTGTTGCTCTTGTTATTTCCAAAGCATTTGACAAAGTTCGGCATAACAACCTTATATGCAAATTGAGATCCTATGGTTTAGACGAGCAGCTTACATCTTGGACACAGAGCTTTATATCTGATCAAAAATTTCGGGTCAATGTTGATGTTGTATATCATCGAAAACTTTTTCAACTAATGCAGGAGTTCCTCAAGGTTCCGCTTTGTCTCCTACTCTTTTTCTTGTCCATATTAATGATTTGTTAGATTCAACGGTTCATCCTATACATAGTTTTGCTAATAATAGTACGCTTCATTCATCACATGAAACACCTAAATTATATACACCCTTAGCGCTTAGCGACTGTAGATCAAGATTGATAGATTCCCTTAACACTGATCTTAAAACAATTATGAATTAGGGTATTGCAAACAGTGTTGAATTCAATACAAGCAAAACTAAGGTTTGTCATTTTTCTAGAATAACGACACCTAATCCTTTTCCATTAACGTTTGGCCCCAAAAATCTTGTGCAGAATGAGTCTGTCAGACTTCTAGGAGTTGAGATTGAAAATAATATGAAGTGGAATTCTTATATTTGTAATCTGGCTAAGAATGCTGTTCAAAAGTTAGGATTTTTAGGGCGATGTCGTAAGTTTTTCAATAGCGAACAACTTCTTTTAGTTTATAAATCTTTTATACGACCCTTCCTGGAATATTGTTCTCACATATGGGGTGGAGCTTACTTGAGTAGCTTAAATTGCCTTGATTCTGTACAGCGTAGAGCTATTAAACCCATTGGTAACTCAAGTCTTATTAACGGTCTTGATTCTTTGCAGCACAGAAGAAATGTTGCTGATTTGACTATTTTTTTTTTTTAAAATACATTATGGATGAACGAGCTTCTAATAGATCAAATCGATTTTACCTAAATCTGCAAACCTTTTGCGTCACACCAGAGCAACTATAGCAGCCCATCCCTTTACGGTTCAAATAATTAGGTGTAGAACAGTAGCCTTCCAACGTGACTTTTTCAACAGAGTCTCTCATCTTTGGAATGCCTTACCTTCATGGGGTTTCCCTGATGACTTTAATCCTCAAAGGTTTAAAGTTAACGTTCATAAATTTCTCAGAAAAAATAAATTTGCATTCCATTCTTATCCCTAGTTGGCATGGTATCTTCGGATATTCAGAGACGTTAATTTATAATTTATTATATTTAAAACTAAACATGCCTAACTTTGAATTAAAAAAAAATGATTCTGGAGACAAATTATGAAAAATCAAATCGTATTTATATATTTTCATAACAGCAAACAACATCAACAGAAAAAAGAAAAATTTGTGGTGAAATGTTCAAAATTAAGAAGATAATTTTTTCCCCTATGATCAGATCGATAACCGAAAAACTATGTACTTAGAAACTATAAACGATTTCACACAACAACTACCTGTACGCGTGCACAATATTATTTTGAATTTTCCAAATTTTATAAAATATCCTAGAAAATAATATTGTAATGTCCTTATTATCCTCGAGCTACCTGGCAACCAGAACATAATAAAATAATAAACAACCCAAAGTTGTCATGACAACGCCCAACAATCGTCATAATAATTAATATTCTAGAAAACAAAACTTGGCATTTTCTTTAATGTTTTTTGCAATTACAGGCTGACACATTAAATATAAGGATTTCATTAATGTTTTCGGGGTAATCATAATGGCTCGCTTCCCGGGCAAAAATTCTTGTAGGAATTTTTGTTAGGATCTTACATGAACTATAAAAGATCCTATGTGAATCTTGTATGATCTTGTAAACTGCTTGTCCCAATTTTCTACAAGAAATGATCATAATCAAGCAAGTTCCTATATAATTTTCCTGCACGAATTTTTTGATAAGGTTGCCAATATAAAAACGAAATAAATAAATACAAAACAATTAAAATTTTGATCATCACTGCTTAGTTATAATCGAAAAAGTTTGTTTTTCTACCTTACTTCAAATTGGTCTTACTCTCACTTTTTCTGAATTCAATCACTGGTTAGTAAACACCAACACCTGGATTTTTAAGTATCCAATACCGCTACTATTTCACGACAACAGGAAAACAATCCTGCAAATAATATTCCTTAACAAGTATATTGAATAGCTTCATAAACCCCAACGGTTTTTGTAAAAATTTCCAGTATAAACACAGCGTCTAAAATAATACATAAAATATTTCTATTAAATAACACTGAAAACTTTATTTACAATTAAAAATAAATTTAATTTTATTTACACGGTTTTATGTTCACGATACAACGTATCGTTTACAATTCCCTAAACTTACTGTCAACAGATCAGAATCAAGATTAATAATTTTATTATTTTAGTGAACTGTTTCTTTGATATCTATATCAAACAATAATTGGGCCAACAGATCATTTTAATGTTTAATATACTTCTTCGTTACACTTAAGCATCGATAGGCTATACCCTAACTATTTACAGTATCTTTATTCAACATCATATTAGATTTCATAGCACAATGCTTTACACCCCTAAAGGCGACATAAATGTTTAATTTTCAATTCTTTTTTATGATATCACATTGGTTTCTAATCAACTAAAATAAAACCCACATATTATTTGACACGTTTAATTGTAATTAAATATTTTTTTTTGTTTTCATTGCAGAAGGACCACTTGTTTTAACTAAGCCACATATGTTAGATGTAGCAGAAGAATATACATCTTTAATTGATGGTCAAAAACCAGATGCAAATATTCACTCAACATTTTTACTTGTCGATCCATTTACTGGTATCCCACTACAAGGTAGCAAAAAAATTCAATTCAATTTAGTTTTACGTCCAGTTAATAGAATACGAATTACCAATAATTACACAACATCATTGATGCCGCTGGTTTGGATTGAAGAAGGGAGTGAATTGAACGAGGAAATGTTGAACTTACTCAACAGTTCTTTGTATGATATTTTAAAGATTTTAGATATTGTTAAGTATGTTTTTATTGCGGTTGGAGGTGCTTTGATAGTTATAAGTCTGATCGGATTTTTATGCAAAAGAAAAAGGAGAAAAAATATCATAAGCATGAACAATTAAAACATCTATTTACATATATTTAACGATGTTATTATGTATTACTCTTATTTATAATAGAAATATTTTATGTTTTTATGTTGTTTTTGTAATGCTAATGTGGTTGATCAACTGTGCTGGCCGATTTCTTGAACATGCAACGATGATTATATTGAAATTATGATGTTTATGGCAGACTAAGAAGTACTAGGGCTAATATGTGTAGCAAATTATCGAAAGTTTTTCGTCCACGCTTGTGCTACCTATAGCATAGGCGAAGCGCGAGTTTTTAAGAATGGGATGCTGCGTTCTAAATAATATTCCACAATAACTACTGTTAAAACTCAAAAATAGCCTCTTTGAAGAAACATAGTACATTTTGATCCAAGATATGGAAACGCTGCTTTTTCGTGAATGATATTTATTATAAATTATTTAATTGGAAATCGACGACATACCATTTAAAATTCATATTCTATTTTTCATGGTTACTGTGTCTTAAAACTATTTAATGAAGATACCATAGCAACTACAATTTGTTATCTAGCGAATATGATTTTATACACTAGAGGAAAAAACGATTTTCAAAGGGGATTAAATCTGCATGAAAATAGAATTCATTTGCTATTGTAGAAAAATATATTTTTTCGGCAAACGGCTGTAAAGTTTAACTTTACTGCCGCTGGGGAGTAGCATAAGTCTTACTTTTTAGTCGGCGGCTGCAAAAGTAACGCCATTTTTATTTTATCTGCCGGCACCTGTAAAGTAACTTTCATATTTTTACGGCGGCTGTAAAGTAATTTTCATATTTTTACGGCGGCAGTAAAGTAATTTTCATATTTTTACGGCGGTAGTAAAGTAAAATAACATGATATTATTAATTTGTTCAAAACAGAATGGATTTCAGTTCATTTTAATGAATTAAAATCAATAAAAATTAATTTCAGAAAATTTATTACCTAAAACATATTTATAAAAAATTTGATGCATTAATTTCATATTTTTAAAGAAATTTAAACGTTTGCCGAAAAAATAGTGTATTGAATTCGGAGCTAAAGTTACTTTTTGTGTTTCGTCTATAATTGTCGACCTCCCTACGGTCGGCCGCCAAACTATAGATTCAACACAAAAAGTACAACTTTAGCTCCTAATTCAATAATATACTATTTTGCATATTTTTCTATTAGTTCAACTAAAGACGCTTACCATTGAAGATCAAACTTGTTTCACTTTAATCTACTCTCCCTCGAGCAAGTTGTGTAATTGAAAAGCATTTCATTTTACTAATTTATTTAGATCGGCGGCTACAAACATGTTTTTGTATTTTTTATAATAAAATGGACTAGTCAGATCAAAATAATAATGGACTAGTCAGATCAATCATAAGCTCAAAATAATTATTTTAAAATAAGAATAAAATTGTGTATTTATATTTGAAATATTTTTAAAGTTTATGCGTTCCATTTGTGATCTACTCAAAGCTTCTAAGTTATTTTGTTCTAAAGGAACAGTTTTTATTAAATATCCGAAGCAGTCGTTTGCAATGAAATTATCAATGCACAAAACGGCAAGGGAAATAAATAAATTTTGCGGTAAAAACTTGATCCTCTGGTTTGAAACGCAAAATTCAATCCATTTTTAAAATTGCATTTATTTATATGTACTAATATTGGAACATAAATATGGTTGTTACAAAGCAGCTCATCTCATCAGATACATGAAAAAATCTCTTTGCTTAATATATCAAAGTATGGACTATGGTTTTATATTATTGAAATTCACAAAGGGAAAAAATTATTGTATTTGTTGATTGGTCCTATCCTAACAAACAATCGAGAAATAGAACCACGAAAATGGTTCAAAAGGAGACAAATACCTACAAAATTTGAAAATCAGTGGGTCTTCTATTTTCTTATTGAAAAATATGTTGATATTTTAAAACAAAACTGTTTTGGAAACTGTTCTGCAATAATTTTTAATTAATAATGCACCATAATTATTTATTCAAACATTTCTAATTCAAACAATAAATCCAAGTTCTTATTAAAAATCAATACATACTTTGATGTAAAGTAGTAAAACTTAGCTAAAACAAATAACCAGTACATATAAGCTAAAACAAAACAGATTTAACCATAGTACTACTATGATAGTATATGATACGCTATAAGCAACACAGCATCTACTGCTATGGTTTTTGTTTGATTTTTTTCGTTTTTCTTTTCCTATTTGTGTTTCTTCTTTTTTTTTTGCGTACAAATATTATAATTCCGTACGCTGCAAGTTGGACAGCTTCTTGTATATTATTTGGACGAAATAAATAAATATTTTGATTGCGTTGAAGTTTTTTTTATAAATATTAGGAATTAATATAATTAAATAATAATAATAATAAACATTTATATGGAAATATTTGTATAATTTTACAGAAACTTTGAAGATTTATTTTAAATAAATACTAAAGTATGGAAAATTTATTGAATGATGATTGATAAAATCTTTATTAAAAAACAATCGTTAATTTGAAAAAGAGCGGCCTGTTTCAAAGGGAAGCAGTGCTTCCCTAGCATCCAAAGACGCTTCGCCTATGACCTATAGACAACCTTACAGTTTTGATTGATATAAAATACTGCCTATACTATCTATATGATAATAACCATCATGATGACGTATTTGCAGCCCATTCTCGTAAAATAAAACTTGAATGCAATATGAATTCTGTATGTTTGGAAATCTATGCAGGAGAAAAAACTTCACAATTTTAATTTAAGTACATAATATGGACAAAATAAAAAATACAACTTTGTTTACAATTTTAAAGTAAATAGTTTGAGAATCGAGGGCATGAAAAATGAAAATTCTGCCAATCCGATATAACTTTGAAATTAAATCGCTCAAGAACGGCTATAAAAATTGTTCGAGCTTTGGAGCTATTGTTAGCTCCGAGCTTTGGAGCTATAACTTATGTATGATTAAACATGGATGGCAATCATGATAAATAAACTAATTAAAAATGGTGACACTTAGCCGATAGTGATTTGCAAACGGCAACAATGCGCATTAATACCAATTACTTTACTTAGCTTTCCGCAAGAAAATTTGTAAAATTTAAAATTGTTGATCTATGGGTGTGACAACCACGCGTACTTTAGTCCCTGCTATTGGCATATGAGTTATCTTGTGATATCGTATACCACTGGCAATAGCAGTGCAATCTCATTAGCCAAAGTGATATCTTAGGGTGCTGGCGGATGAAGTATTTTCAATCAACTATACCATCCCTTACTCTAAGCTATGGAATATTCTTTGATGATACGCTATTTTTTTTAAATAAAATGTGTTTGGTAGTAGAAATTACAATAGTGTGTCACAACAACACATAAAAAACTTTTAAGAACAAGGTCCCACAACAACATGCTTTCTCAGGTGTTGATAGACGCAAATTTTTCTATGATATATTTTGATTATTGAAATATAAAAATGTATATAATAGTTGCTTGGAATGCTGATAGATGTGAAACCCAGAATAATTTTAATGATTTTAATTTAAACATTCAGAAATTTTAATTTGCAATGCTACAATAATTGGAAGACAAAAAAACACATGCTATTTCACAGATTTAAGTTTTGACTTCTGTCGGCAGTCCTTAACACTGCCTTCTTTTTTTTTTTGATTGGGTGAAAATAAAACAAGAAATTTAATTTTAGTTTTATTTTTAGTTTTAGAACAAAAAATTAATAAAAAAACACATGACAAATTATTATATTTGTTATTTGCATCATTATTTTATTGTTTTATTTTAAAAATCGAATTCATATTCAGGAAATTACCAGTACAAATAACTAGAACTAGACGACCTTCCAAAGCCTTTAGCAACTGAGGTAACTAGAACTAGGTCAATTACTAAACCTGAACTAGGTCAGAATAGTTTATCTGACGGCCTTCCAAGGCCCTTAGCAACAACAAACATTTATAACCCAATACCCTACATTTAAAATCCGGAAATTACCAATGTAGATAACTAGGTCAAGGTCAAATACTAGCCTAGTCTACTGTATAAGACCATAGCCTTTTATGATAACATAAAACGGGTGATAACTAGATCAAAGTCCTTTACTACTTTACTACTTTACTTTTTGGAAGCCCTATTTAGAACATTCGGTTTCAGTAAAATCTATGCTTAATATTTCATTAAAATATTCCAATCGATGGTCGGTTTTACTTTTTTCACTAGGTTCGATTTTCATTATTGAAGTGTCACCAGAAACTCTCTTCCCAATACACAATCGTAGGTAATTGCAGAATCAGGAACGGCATGAAAAGAAATAATAAAAATTTTAGAATTAATTTGACAATTCAATTTAATTATGCCTAAAATATTTAGCTTTGAATTATTTATTCCATGAAATAACTTTCCTTCATATTTTTGTATAACAGCTGACGATGGTATGACACGAATATTAAATATTTATCGGACTTCCAGTGTCGATAATTGCATTCACTTCGGTTGATTTCTCATTCAGAAATATTATAATTATTTTCGGCATAAATTCAGCATCAGTAGAAACTAACGCCAATGATGACGATTGTCGATTTTTCAGAAAACAATTTTCAATTTTATGTCCCGATTTGTGACAAAAAGTGCATCTAACACGTCGTTGCGGTTCTGGACAATCAATTGATTTATGTCCAAATTTAAAACAATTGTAACATTTGTCTTGATATATTAAATCTTGATAATTTATCTCCGACTATTTTAGTTTCAGTTAATCGGTTTTGATGGTATTTTTGTTGAGAGTTTTGATTATGTATCAATGGTTTACCCAGTGAACACAAGACGTAAATATGACATCACACGAACGTCATATAAATGTGATGTAGTTGTTACGTAAATTTGACATAAAACTGACACTCGTCATGACCATATCCTGGTATCATTTATATGATGCTTTCATGACATCATACTGATCTTAAATTTGACTTTGATATGATGTCATAATTTGGACTTAAATATGACCTATTATGATTTTGTTAAATTTCACCAGAGGTATATCCATTTTAATTGTACATATATAGTTTGAAAAATTTTGCGTATAGTTAGTTATTGCTTCCTAGCAGGTTATAGAACAGTAGGTAAGTAATGACCAATGAATGACATACGGGTAAGTGTTTTTGTTTAATTGTTATTAAATTTGTTTTTTAAGTAAAAAATTGACAAACAAATTTATATTACTATGATATCAACCTTATATCATAACAACGTCACGAATATCTCCACAGACATCATATTTATGTCATAGTTATATCATTATTGTTATGTCATGTTCTTACGTAAACAAGTGGGAAATAATGATATACATATGACTTATATATGACCCAGATCTTACATAAGATGTGACTTAACATGATGTCATTTTGATATCACGATGACGTAAATGTGTTTTCTGGGTAGACACTGTAAAATTTACCCTAATTTTATTTTGTTTTGGAATTGTAGATGTGACAGGTTTTGTTTGTATTTTATATATTATACTGGACGACGATTTGGATAGATTTATATAACTCAGGTAGATTCGTTGATCGACTTGACAAAATAGGTCATTCTCCTTATGAGTTAATTTTTGGTAAACTGGCAATGTAAGCAACTGACGAGAATCTTATAACAAGTGCACCAGTATATAATCCTGAGTACTATGCTCAAAAACTAAGATTTCGTTTGCAGCAAGCAAACAACAAAGCGAGTGAGCTTCTACACATAGCAAAGCTAAAACGTAAGAGTATTTATGATCAAGAGACAAATCCGTTAAAAATTAATATAGGAGAATCAGTATGGTTTAATCAAGTGATCGTAAGAAATTAGATCCACCTTATACAGGGCCTTATGAAATCATAGAAATTAATAAAACTAATGTTAAAATAAGAAAAGGTAATTTAATGAAAGAAATACATAAAAATAGATTGAAAAGATATGTTCCCAAGTAAAAGCAAGATTCACAGCAATAAATAAATTCGCTAAATTCTAAGAAATATTTTAACTAAATCGAAATTTATTTCATAAATTACGCCAAAATTCATTTTCTATTTTTAAAAATAAATTTTTGTTTAAAAAGGTTAGGGGGTGTAGAGAATCCATCCATTCACATATCAAATCAAGATTCATAAGATAATTCGTTTTAATAATTCATTTTTTTTTTACGTTTCATTAAACTATAAATTATAAGAATCTTCAATTGCATAATTTACTACAAATTATCATTAACAAAAAAACGTAAACGTGGGTCATATGTTTACGATGAAAACTAAACGATTTATAATAAACAAATGTTTTTGTTCAAACATTGAAATAATTTTAATGCAGCTAGATGATCAAAAAACTTCACAAAAAAATCTCAATTTCGAGAAAAATCATATACAAATAAAATACAACTTTTGTCAAAAAAAGACATTTCATAATCAACTAACTGATATTTTCCAACTCCTAATAATATAAAAAATTAAATACATAAATATGATAAACTTAAAAAAAATTTCGAAGATGGCGCTGTTGGGGGTACCCTCACTTTTACCACTTTTTGTTCCAGAAAAAAATTTTTCAATTAGTTCGTAATCTAAAACGAAAGTTTTCTAGGTACATAATTTCTCGTTTTAAAAATAAAATTTTTACAAAATTTTCATTTCCGTTTTTTTTTCAATTTTTTTTTTTAAACAATGCAGTGAATCGTCTATTTAACTCAACCTACCGGAATTCTTGTTTTTTAATAATTTAATGACCATTTAACTGTTTTAAGGATACAAATTAAGTATTTGGGGTTGTGAATGCTTTTTACATAATTTATCTTTTCATCCATTTATACCTGTACGAAATTAATTTTAAAGGCATGGACAAATCAAGTACCGTACTTTGTTACCTGTTCATGATAATACCTGTCGTAAAATGAGAGCGCAGTAATGAAAATAATAGTCTATAGAGATATTTTGAGCGTATAGCATCATTACTAAATTCAGTTGTCAATTTTGTTAAAAAAATATTTGTGTTGTGTTAGCAAAGAAGCATCAAAGTTTATTAATAGTTAAAATAAGTTTTTTTATGAGTAAATATCATTGTTTAAAACCATTTGGTATCGGCAAGTGTTCAAAAACTTTAAAAAATGTTGCACCTGAAGTTCAGAATAAATTACGTTCGATAAACCTTGTGTTTAATTTACGTACGCAAAAGCGAATTTGTTCGTCTTGTAGAATTCGTCTCTTAATGATCAGTTCCACTGGAGGTATTGAAACTGAAAATACAGGTGATACAGAATCAATTGCGAGTGATGAAATATTGGAGGAACAGCCACAGCCTGTCAGCGGACCAAGCGTTATACGAGATATTATTTCATCACCAACGATAGTCAATATGGAACGTGATGAGCAAATTAACCAGATAAATGAACATATTGTGCCATTTGTATCTAATCAAATTTCACCTATTAATCGAAAGCCACAGTTGTGACATAGCCACAGTTTTAATAAATCAGAGCAACTGCGTAGAAACATACAAAATGTTTTAATTGGCGAAAACCTTGATTCTTCTGATGAAATAAAAGTGCAATTAAAATATTATCGAGATATTATGGAGAACCTAAAGTTGTCCTTTAAAAATGGCGATTATTTGGAGAAACGAAAAATATTAACTCTACTACCGATGGATATGAAAGTGCAAGAAATACAAAACTTATTTGGAACAGAAGCAACATGTCACTTAATTGAAAAAAGCAAGAAGGTTCAAATAATCCAATCTACAGCGCTGTACCAGAAGAAACTATTAATGAAATGAAAATTTTTTATACGAATATGCAGATTAATGCCAGGTAAATGTGATACGATATCTGTAAAACGTGGTAGTGAACGAATATTTCTCCAAAAACGGTTACTGCTATGCACGTTAAATGAAGCATACGTTGAGTTTAAGAACAAGTTTCCAGAATTAAAAGTAGGATTTTCAAAATTTGCAAGTCTTCGGCCTGATGAATCCGTAAAATTAGTTGCCGATACCAAATGGTTTTAAACAATGATATTTATTCATGTTTTAAAAAAAATTATTTAAACTATTAAAACACTTTGAAGCTTCTTTGCTAACACAACACAAATATTTTTTTAACAAGATTGACAAATGAATTTAGTATGATGCTATACACTCAAAATATCTCTATAGACTATTATTTTCATTACTTTACTCTCATTTTATGACAGGTATTATCATTAACAGGTAACAAAGTACGGGGTACTTGATTTGTCCATGCCTTTAAAATTAATTTCGTACAGGTATAAATGAATGAAAAGATAAATTATGTAAAAAGCATTCACACCCTCAAATACTTAATTTGTACCAAAAAAAAAGTGGTAAAAGTGAAGGTACCCCCAACAGCGCCATCTTTGAAATTTTTTTTTAAGTTTAACACACTTTAAAAAAATTATTAAAAAATTTTAAGTAGTTTTTTTTATAAGTCCTATCAATTACCTTTCAAATGAGTTATAAATGACTTAAATCGGTTTAGTCAATCGTTAGCAATCGATATTCAAAGATACTCATGTTTCGCAAACCCCTAAAACTTTGTCGCCACCCTGTGTCATCCCTAGAGCGAAATTTAATTTTTTGAAAGAAAAGGTATTTTTATTTTGTCATTGGCTATCTATGAAATTGTATATGAAATTGAAATTATATGAAATTTTACCGAAATCAGAGGGGGTCGGGAACATCGATGTTGCGGTGACGTGGAATATATATATTTTGATGACATGCATTTTATTAAATTTTTATGTATAAACTTATAGGGAATTCGCAATTATTGAAAATAATAAAATTGATCTCAGTAGGGAATAATTTTAAGTACATAATTGTAAATACATATTTTAAGAGGAAATAAGTTTATCCACGACTACTAAAGAATATATGCTTTCCATGCGTATGTCTTCCATTGTAATTGTATTCATTCCACAACTAGTGAATTTGATTAAAATTCTTTAACAGCTCTATAGTTTATTAAATATTCCCCTAACAAATTAAACAACAAACTCGTTTTGTTTTTCGCTATCTTTGATGTTTTTATTTCAATATGGCGATACAAATTTTTGCATGAAAACTGAAAATTAAACGAAATATTTTATAATCGTGGATAAAATAGCATCTTGTATTCGCTTAGGATGATGGCAATTCTTCACTCGGATGATTCCCTCCACTCGCTACGCTCGTTTCCGGAAACTTCATCCTCGTGAAGAATCGCCTTCATTCTAAGCTTATACAAGAATCTACTATTATGTAAAATTGTATACAAGAAACGGAATTGGATAATAAAATTTAGAATCAGTTTTGAGCTTAATTGTTTGTTTTATTTTCATTCTGATTTTCACTGACGACCTCAGTTGACAATTGTCAAACGGGTCTAACAGTATATTCTCTGGTACAAGTTATTTCGTGCAACGTGCCTTTGGGTTACTGGGACAGTTCAAGACGACGGACATTTGAATAGATTATTACATTATATATCAGTGGTACATTCAAGTCATTGAATTACCGCCACCTCTAAAGCTCGTCGATAAAGAAAATACGCAGTCAGATAAACGTCGTACACTCACGATAATAAAAACGATTTGAAGATTTACACTCAGCACACTCGAAATCTCGGTTTAATATGAGCCCCTTGTCAAATGCGGGAATTTTAAAAAGAAAACAAGAATTAACTTAAGTGAAATTTGATTAACACTTAAAGTTAATGAGCATTTTAACATTAATTATGTTTTGCATAATTTTCAAATCCGAAACATGGGAAAATGTGTGAAAATAGATAGGATACCATAAGACATCGAAATTAACAAATTATTTTCTGGAATAAACAAGAGCTTGCGACGAAGGGGATATAATAAGTCTTTGACACGAAGGTAATGTGTCTGGGATTCCCTTTGTCATACAGCATTTTATGGAGTGGAGCGATTATAAACATACTTTTCTCATTTTGAATATTTGCTCCAATTGTCCCTGTTGTAACATTAGGCACAATTCGGTGTAGTAAAACACGAGTTGCAGCTTTGGTTGGAGCTTTGTAAAGAGGAGTTTTTAGATTTTTAATAGGTTTCGGCTGTCGTTGAACAGGACACTGGACAAGCAAATTTTGTCTTGGTCTATGTTATTTTTTCTAAATTTAAATACAAATTTAAACATGTCTAAAATTGAATGAAATTTGCTGTGCAATGTTGCAGCATTTGCGTTACAAAATGAATAACCTTACGTTCTACAATTGTGGCGCTCTTAAAAAAAACTATTTTATTTTTTATGAATTACTTTAACATAACAACAACCCGAACTGAATTTGTTCGTACTATAAGTTAATCTACTTCTTATTCTATTTGACGTAAAATTTGAGATTAGAATGCTAATATTTGTTATAAATTTCCAGGATTGCAGGATTTGATTGTAATATTTAGTATATTATATAGGAATAAAATGTTTAAAATTTGATTGTAATGGTTATTGATTTAAATATTTTAAGTTTACTATTCAAAATTATAATATTTGTAAGATTATTAATATTTAAACGATTACGATATCTATCTAATATTTGACTTTATTAAATCATAATGGTTCTAATTATAGTATTTTAATCTTGTATTGTGGAGTTAATATAAATTCTGGTATAGTCGTATGAGGTAACTCGTGCAATCAATAGAAAGATTGTTCAGCAACCATTTTAAAAATTGAAAAGAAATTTATATTTATCGAATTAAACTGTTTGAGAATTTTAAGTACACCTTTAAACAAATCTCAGTTAACTGAAAAAAAATTATGATTTGTGAACCGCAAAGTGCCTGATAACCATTGTTCTTGTTTTCGGTAAAGCTTGTTACAAAGCTATTTTCCCCGTAAAAATTCATTTGTCAACATTTGTAACTTTGGTTGGTTGTTAAATTAAGGAAAAGAAGACTGATTTGATTCTTCTGTAATTGCTGAATATAACTGTTCTTGTGATATATTTATTGTGAGATGGACTGGGTTTAAACTTAAAGAAAACTAAAATAAATTGAGTGATCATTAAAAAAAATTTATTTGACTCTTTCTAAATATTGGGAGTATTATATGTGGAAAAAACTTTACCAGATAAAGACTGAAAATATTGGGAGTTGTTGTAAACAACTTCGCGATCTACGATAACATAAAATAATAATTTATAAATTAAACCTGTTTGTAAATGTCAAGTAAATTCCATAACATTAATCTGGTTAACAAGTCTGACATTAACTAAAGATTGAGTGCTACATGTAACGGAATTGATCAATTGGTGAATCGTTTATATTGATGTCCTTATCAATCACAAGGTGGTCTGAAAGCTGTCACATATCTGATGTGTTGAAATGAATTATAAAATTTAACAATTAAAAGGAAAATATGGTGAGTAGTGGAGGAGAACCAAAATTGAATGTCTCTGTGCAATAATCACACGGACCTTGGGTGTATCCTTTAGTTAGTTTGATTGGCTTTGAAGGGTTGAGTCCTGGCAGACCGTGGAGTAATTGTGTCATTTATCTAAAATTTTTTTTTATGTAATAATTGCAGTGTAGTTATATTGCTGTGTGTGTGATGATCTCGGTTTTTGCAGGTCTTAAGGTCGTCAGAGTCCCCGTTCTTTCTCTTCGCTTATTTCATTCCGTTCACATAGTTTCATTTGCGTGCATATCTGATTATTTGTAATGAACTGGGGAAATTACTCCTCGGACACACATGGCTGAAGCTTGCTGGAACATAAACCTCGCTAGGCACTGTACTACATCTCAGATATAGCTACTGGTTTCCGAATAAATCATTCACAAAAAACAAACATAAATCTAAAACAAGAAATAATTATAATAAACAAACAACCACTTATAATAAGAAAATCTCACATGCATTCCCTGCACGTGTTGAAACAATAAATTATAAAAATATTATGAGCATAAAAAACCTACCACAATATAAATAAACAAATGAAAGAATGTAAACAAACTTAAATTAATAACTTGGTCAAATTACTTAAAAATATAAAAATGATATGTATGTGAACTCGTGTCGATTTTCATTTTAATAGCTTTAAAATTTTTATAGTCTTTTTTGTCTAATAAACAAATTTTGTTTAACATATATATATTTAAGTAAAATTCAAGTAAATAAGAAAATCGATAATTTTATATTTTTGGTAGGGATGAAAATATTGGGGAAACAATTTTGTATTATGTATATCGATTAATTATTTTGTATATATAGCAGAACATTTAGAATTAAAATTCAGATTTGATTTTAAACTTAAACTCTTGTTTTATTTTTGGAATTATTTCTCAAACTAACGTCACCGATTAGCCCAGGCTAAAGGGACTAACAGTAAAAAGCAAGACCGAATAATTCGATCTGTTAAAGGCTTGCCGATTACTGGGACAGTTCTCTGACTGAATACGAACTTGACTAAAACAAAAATAAACTATATCTGTAGGATAACTTTACATAAGTTTCCTGCCAACATTCACATCAAGAACTATAAAGCATATTATAACTTTGATCACGAGCTCAACTAGAAGATAATAATAACGAAATATATTATAGCACGCATCCCTCCGATTGCTTCCTGTTAGTTGTTCGCTATCAGGTCCAGTGTT
>CAVNZG010001278.1:0-74041 GCA_963693315.1 Diogma glabrata
TGACGATAATAAAGCGGTGGTAACAGGTTTGATAAAAAAACTATGTCAATTCGAAAATATTTTGATGCTTGTCCTCTGGAAAAGTGTACTAACCAAGTTTAATTTTGTGAATCGAGCATTACAAAAATCTAATTTAACTGTCACGGTGAGAAAAAACTGTTTGATTTAATAGTTACAGATTTGGAAAATAAAGATTACAACAAAATGTTTGATGATGCCTGTCAGCTTTTAAATTCTGTTTCATCTAATATTCAAACTTGCTCAACGTCACAAACACTTTTTCCAAAGGAACAAAAAGACCACCTTGAAAAATCGTTGTTCAAGCCTTATAATAGGCTTTTCTTTTCAATCTGAGAGAGCGTGCTAAAGATTATAAAGATCTAGATAGTACTCGTTTTTGATACATCTAAATTTAATGAGTGATGAAGAGATTGCTAATTCTTGCAGAACAATAACCGCAAAATACCCAAAAGATCTCAATGCAAATCAATTAATTGACGAATGTCAATTTGCCAAAAAATTATTTCACATTTGATAATTTAAATTATGAATCCATGTACAAAACAATGTTCAATAATAATCTTTCCACCACTTTTCCGAATATCGATATTTTATTACGAATGTTTTTATGCATGTATCTCGATTATGTTATAGGGCGAACGATCATTTTCAAAACTGAAGTTAATCAAAAGTTATTTGCGTAATACTATGAGTAAAGATCGTTTGAACGATTTATCCATTCTTTCTATTGACAATGAAATTTTGGACGAAAATAAATTCGATGAAATTATAGACACTTAAATACAAAAAAAATGTAATTTTAATGCCTGAAAATAAATATAATTCAAACTTGTCTGGTTTTAGTTTCTTTTTTGCTTATGCTTGGGGCCCCTGAATCGCGGGGCCCTGGTGCGGTTGCCTTAAAACTTGTATGATAATCCGCCACTGATATATATATATATATATATATATATATATATATATATATATATATATATATATATACATACATATACATATATATATATATATATATATATATATATATATATATATATATATATATATATATATATATACATACATATATATATATATATATATATATATATATATATATATATATATATATATATATATATATATATATATACATATATATATAACGATATGAGCTATAACGGAATTTACCGGCACTCTCACGATCGCATTTCTTGACCTACAACAAAAATTTTTTCTGTATACGTTGCGGCAAAGAATCTCTTGGACAAGTTCGCGAATTGGGCATATCCGGGTACAGGTTAAGTTGCTAGAGCCAAAAAAGTCGAATAATCTAGGGCGTTATAACTTCCGTTTGAATCATATTTTAATAAAATTTATCATTATTGAATATTTGAACATATTTCTATCATTTGTTTCCAAATGACAACCTTGGCGTTCCAGGTTCCTGAAAAATCAGCTGTTTTAAAAATTAATTAAACTTTGTTGTCCTTGATTTGGCTGAAAATGGCCAATCTCACTTTTGAATATCTACTCACACGTTAACTAAAACATAAATCTTTCCAAAATTTAAAAAAAAAAAATATATTTATATATATATATATATATATATATATATATATATATATATATATATATATATATATATATATATATATATATATATATATATATATATATATATATATATATATATATATATATATATGTATATATATATATATATATATATATATATATATATATATATATATATATATATATATATATATATATATATATATATATATATATATATATATATATATATATATATATATATATATATATATATATATATATATATATATATATATATATATATATATATATATATATATATATATATTAGGGTGTTCCGTAGCTATATGGGGAAATAAAAATTATGATATATTTTTGGTCTCACCCCCTGAATCGGTGTGTATACATATAAAAATGAACTGCAAGAAATTTCAGGTCAATCAAATAAAGTTAACCCGTGCCGACTTGAAGTTGAACTTTGGTTCCATATGAAATCATCAAAATAAAGAAAAATTGTTGCTGCACTGTTTTAGATTTTACTCAAACTTTGTGGAAATGTTCTTTAGGGTTCAAAAAATCAAAATCCACAAGAATTTAAATTTTCGCACGCGCCACTTCCGGTCCACACAAAATAAAGCACTTGAAAAGTCGTATTTTTGTGTTTTGTGGTTTTAGCTGTAAAACTTTTTCTATTAAAGATATTGATTCGATCAAGGTGGCATTATAAAACTGAAAGATGGTAGTTTTTAAAACAAAAATAAAACTGTAAGAAACTGTAAGCTGTAAGTAAGAAGCTGTAAGCTGTAAGAAACAAATGGTTATATAATGTTTGCTTCTCTTTAAACACCTGTACACCCGCGTCAGGAGAAAATAACAAAACAAACCTTAAAGTTTTTTAAATTTAAAGGTAAGCACTAAATATCCTGTTAATTCCAAATTTTTGTCTTTTACCAAACACGTCCAAATTGTAGCCTGAAATGTGCAAGTTTGCTGAAATTTCAAAACTTCAAGTAAAGAGTTTTTGCATTACGGGTTGACTGAACGAGTCGATTTTAATTTTTTATACTATAAACGATATGTGCACTTTGATATTTGAGAATATTTAGACTTTTATATGCAACAGTGCAGACACTCGTGTCAATTGAAAATCAATAAAATACACGTATTTTCAATACTCTCTCATTTTTCAAATATATGAACTATCTCAATTTTTATATTTGTTTTAAAACTACAATCTTTCAGATTTATAATGCCACCTTGATCGAATCAATATCTTTAATAGAAAAAGTTTTACAGCTTAAACCGCAAAACACAAAAATACGACTTTTCAAGAGCTTTATGTTGGGTGGACCGGAAGTGGCGCGTGCGAAAATTAAATCCTTGTGGATGTTGATTTTTTGAACCCTAAAGAACATTTCCACAAAGTTTGAGTAACATCTAAAACAGTGCAGCAACAATTTTTCTTTTTTTTCGATGATTTCATATAAAATGACTCTTAAGCCACAGTTCAACTTAGAGTCGGCACGGGTTAACTTTATTTGATTGATCTAAAATTTCTTGCAGTTAATTTTTATACGTATACACACCGATTTAGGGGGTGAGACCAAAAATATTTTGAAATTGAAAATTAAGGAACACCCTAATATATATATATATATATATATATATATATATATATATATATATATATATATATATATATATATATATATATATATATATATATATATATATATATATATATATATATATATATATATATGTATATATATATATATATATATATATATATATATATATATATATATATATATATATATATATATATATATATATATATATATATATATATATATATCTATATATATATATATATATATATATATATATATATATATATATATATATATTATATATATATATATATATATATATATATATATATATATATATATATATATATATATATATATATATATATATATATATATATAATATATATATATATATATATATATATATATATATATATATATATATATATATATATATATATATATATATATATATATATATATATATATATATATATATATATAATATATATATATATATATATATATATATATATATATATAATATATATATATATATATATATATTATATATATATATATATATATATATATATATATATATATATATATAAATATATATATATATATATATATATATATATAAATATATATATATATATATATATATATATATATATATATATATATATATATATATAACATCCGAAATGATTGTACATGGTGGCGAAACTCTATCCTCAAGATTGTTTGAACTTGTTCAAATGATCTGGAGGACTGAAACCATGCCACAGGACTGGAACAAAGCTATGCTGATACCAATCCATAAAAAAGGTAATCGCCTACAATGTGCAAACTACAGAGGAATCGCTCTCCTCTGCACAGCATATAAGATCTTTTCCTACATTTTGCTATCCAAAATCAATCCTTTTGCTGAACAACTGTTTGGAGAATATCAGTGTGGTTTCCGGCGGGGCCGAGGTACCACCGATGCACTTTTCTCGATAAGGATGATTTTGGAAAAGTGTCGAGAGTTCAACATACCTGTGCACCAACTTTTCATTGATTTCAGGCAGGCCTACGACTCTCTCGAACGAGAGACTCTATGGTCTGCTCTGGTGTCAATGGGAATTCCTGGTAAACTGGTATCACTATGCAAAATGACAGTACAGAACTCTCAATGCTGTGTGCGAGTAGAGAACGAAATATCAAAATTTTTTAAAGTCGACTCCGGATTAAGACAAGGTGATGCTATCTCTCCTATACTTTTTAATCTAGCCTTGGAATATGTGTGCCGTCAAAAGAAACTACCGACTAATAACAATATCTTGTCAATAAACTCAGTACAGATGATTGCTTACGCTGATGATGTTGTCATCCTCGCCGAAGTGAAGCTGTTATGAGTGAGACTTTCAAGTCGCTTGAGAGTGGTGCTAGGAAAATTGGTCTGCAAATTAACTACAATAAAACCAAACATATGAATGTTTCAAGAGGGGCTGAGAAGAAAGATTTGATGTGCGGCGATGAACGAATTGAGGGAGTTGAATCTTTTAAATATTTAGGATCAATGCTTGACTCAAACAACAGCATACTTACAGATATTAAAGCTCGAATCGCTGCAGGTAATCGAACTTTCTACTCAATTAAACCTCTCCTTGGATCACCGTATGTATCAACTAACACCAAGCTCAAGTTATACAAGACATTGATTAGACGGTTGTGATGTATGGGTCACAAACGTGGACCCTTACACAAAATGACGAATCGCATTTATCTGTATTTGAGCGTAAGAACCTACGCTACATTTTTGGTCCACTTAAGACAGACGATGGAGAGTATAGAACCCGGTATAACTTTGAGATCAGAGACCTTCTTGAGGGTCCTGATATAATAGGTTGTATCCGTTCTAATAGGATTGCTTGGCTTGGGCATGTTCTACGAGCCGATTCACAGTCTGGAATGATTAGAAAAATGTACGTTAGTACCCCAGGGAGTGGGCGACCGCGAGGTAGACCACGACTACAATGGGAGACTGAAGTAATAAACAACCTTAAAAAAATCGGCTGCCATATGTCCGTGGTGAATATTCAAAGCTGATTAGCCTGGCAACGCTCCTACATGGAGCATGAACGCCTTAAAAAAAAAAAACTCTCTAGAAAACAAAAATTTCTTTCAAGATCTGTCTGATAAGATGATTGTTCTTTCATATATATATCGGTCAAACAGGAAATCGGTCAAACAGCGAATTCTAAGTTAGAGCCAAATCCAAAGATCTCATCTAGCGGCATATTATACAAGGAAAGTAGAGATTGTGCTCTGGAAATTAGAAAAGCGTTGTTTTAGGTACAAAATATTCTGAATGAACAAACCGAACTACAAATTTCACTATCCCAAACAAGGTTGTACAACTGGCCCGGTAATGGTCCATCACTGGTCCATCACATTTTTTGTTACTTAAATAAACTAAAAGTAACGAAAGTATATAATTATTCATAAATGTATTTCCAAATAATCGTCGTTTACGTAGTTATAAAAATTTAAATGATTTTATTAATTAGTAACAATTATTCAACGATAAATATGCAAATATCCACGAAAAAAGAAGTTTTTTCAATTTTCCCGCCATTTTTTCCTTAGCAGTATACTTTTTTTTACCACTTATCAAAAGTAGACGTAACAGCGAGTAAGTGAGCCAAAACAGAACTCTGTAGGAGGCGTAGTTTTAAGAGGAATCGCAGTTAAAAATTTGTTTTTTTCTTTTAAATTAAATTTAACAACAACGTCTAAATATTTCCCTCCGAAAAAATTATTGCCTTTTTGCAATAAATAGAGGTATCTTTTGCCAACGTTTGAGATTCGCAAAATTTTTTTTGTCAAAGAAACAAAGAAAAAAAAAAATCGGTTTTTCGCATTTTTTTCGAAAAATTTTGAGGTTAGGGTAAAAATGGTTCGTACAAAAGTTGTAGATCTTTTTATTCAACTACAACTTTTATATATAACTCTTTTTGATAGAATGCACGGTTTAGCCAGAAATCACGAAAAACTGTCTTCAACCCCTAAAAACCCACCCCACTCCCCCCCGGATAGCAGCTGTCGGTTCGATTTATGTTTCCCTATTTTACAATATCGTGTTCCACAATATCTCGCCCTCAGTTTGCTGTAACGAATTTTTTTGTTGTTCAAATACTATTTTTACTGGCCTATATCATTTAATAGTATTTTATTTGTCCAACCAGAATTCAACCAGAACAGTTTGTCCAACCAGAACAGTTTTCAAATAACACGAACCAAAGAATTGGATTTGGACATATATCGGTTTCTGGAGGTTGGTAGTACTGCTGTTAATTATATGATTAAATGTTTAAAGTAAAAAACATAAACAAAATTCCACACTGTGACAACCTATATAGATGCAAAAAATTAAGACGGTGTGAAATTTGTGAATACGCGAAATAAAACGCAATTGCAGATTTTCAAAACCAACAATTTTTTAGTTTTGAGTTTTTGGATTTGGATACATGTATTTGTTAGTGTAATTTGGCAAATAAAATACGCCTAATATTATTATAGTCTTCGAGACGAGCAGCGATAACTAAACTATAGGTGAAATGTTTTAGATGGGTATTACTATAGTGAATTTTAAACAAATGACATAGCTCGGTCAATTCATGGTTGCAGTACTGACCCAATCACCATGGCGAATTAATGTTAACCATTGACGCACTATTTTTTATAAACCGTATATCGGCAGATTCTACGTTCCAGTAATGGCCCAATAGATAAATACTGTTTAATATTAATGGGTCAGTGTTTGGCCGTATTTTAATGTACGGCAAATCCTTGATATTAATCCAGCCTTGTTTTATCAATAGTTCTATGATATTATTTAACAATTGTAAAGTCAAGCGAGACGGTCCTTTTTATTTTGTTTTTTAGTTTACCTGGCACTTTTCACTTTTCGCAACGACAAGTGTTTTGCTGTATTAACCTACCTATCGTTGTCATAACAAAATCTTAACGTTGCCAAAATAAAAATACAAAGCGTCCTTAAAGAAATTGTGTGTAATATATAATAAAAACATGATTATTTAGAAATATTGGAAATTATTTTATTTCAACAGATTGGGCTTTTAATTTATAGTTTTCGATTTTGAGGTCCGAAAATACTCAAAATTCATTGCGATGAATAACAAAAGTGAGTTTAAAATAACAAAATAAATTGTGAGTGTGTTTGAAAAATTATAAAGAGAAAACTTTTAAAAATTCGACCGAACGCAAAACATATTTTTGATAGATTTAAATGTTTTGACATTTCTGTCATATTGTTATAATTTTTTTTTTATTTATTGGTTTGATTCCAATTTGCTTGTTTATATATAAGACAATTTATACCACGTTTACAAAAATTAGTAGATTTTAAATTAATTTGCAAGTTTACATTTAAAGTCACGGTTTTTTTTGAAGATCGAATCAGGATGGTGATAGATTTGAAATTTCATTATAACCAGTTAACAATTGATTAAATAATATTTTTAAAGTTACATTAAATTCTAAGGATTCATCTAATTTTAAGTAACAGGACGTTGAAGATATCAACATTTTTTTTTAAATCAAAAGCAGTACATAATCTCAAAAGATTTCATCAACACGAGAGTAAGCATCTTGGACAATAGGCTTGTCAAATAATGAAATTTATAAATTTAAGTATAAATTAAATTAAAAATTATTGTATTAACCAGTCAAATAAACGAATACACGATTTGAATTTTAATAAATGCCCACCTTGCAATTTCATTTTAAGGTTCGTTAAATAAACTTAACTCGGGTTTTGTGACATACCAAACAGCTACTTGAATCGAGTTGATCCAGACATTGATAACAAATGTTTACGATGTAATACTGAATGTAATTCGAATCGTTGCATAATTTAATGACGAAGTCTAGCAACCAGGCTTGCAAATGGTCTCTCTATCCTGAAACAAAACTAGACCATATAACAACCTCATTTTGTGCCATTGTATTTTGTTATTGAGAGAAAGAAACTCGATTTTTCAGTTTGCAGCATTCGGTCCGAATTTTTTTCCGCGTCACCTCTTACTTGAAGAAGGAAAAATATTCTTAGATTTAAGAACAGCGGTGGTACCAAGCTAGAGTTGTGTGTGCCAGCCAATATTTTAATATCATGCCACACGCGCATCATATTTCTGTTATAAAACTTTTGTTGGTGTTATTGCTCACATTAGAGTTAAACACCGATATATTTAAAATTTTATTTTTTTACAATAAATTTTAACACTATTTTCGGTTGAAATATTGTAATAGAATATCAAAAAAATTATGGAAATTAAATAGAACGTCTATTTGTGGATCATCGAAATTTATATCGTTATGAATTTCCGCACTATTAACTGGCCATTGATATTTTCTTCTATTCTAAACAGTTATTTATAATCTGAAAAAATTAAATACAAAAATAGTTTTGATGTCATTATGCAAAACTAATCATGTTTAGTGTCAAATCTCAAGCAGCGTTTGCCAGACTCTTAAATACGGCCAAGCACTGACCCATTAATGGTTAACATTATTTGGCTATTGTTATTGGGTCAGTACTAGAACCATTCATCGGCCGATATATGGTTTACAGAAAAGAGCCATTATATAGTTACCTATAAATGGTCACGCACTGTCCCTTGAGTGGTAAACAGTACTCGGCTATTGTTATTACTGGAACCATTTATCGGATGATCTATAGTTTATAGAAAATCGCCATTACACTTTACTTTGCATTGCGAAGGAATAACCCGTTCATGGTTAACATTAATAAACTATTGTTATAGAACCAGTACTGAAACCATAAACACGCCAATCTATGTCTTTTATTTAAAATTCACTTGAGTAATATCCATTTTAGAAATATATTGTTTGAAAAATTTCACCATTACTGGGCCACAAATAATGCACCATTACTGGACCAGTTGTACAACCTTGTATGGGATATAATAAATTATAAATTAACGGGTCTGCATAGCCTAAAATACTATGCTTACAAGGTAAATGATTTATGTTTATTTGAAGGAGTTTGTAGACATTGACCTTAAAAGTTGGGCATTAAAATTGGCAGCGAAGGTAAAGAATTCCAAAGATGGAATAATCGCGACAGTTGCCCTGGTGAGACGAGAAAATGAAGCTGGCTTTAGATGCTGGCGTTATTCAAACTTTCTTTAGACACCATAAACAGGCGAGGTCGTTTCATTCACACTTGACTGACTTTTATACAACATGCGATATGCGGCACTGTTGTTGAGACTACATATATTCCATTTTTTTATTTTAATTATTGCAATAGGTCACCCTGGTTAAAGGGAATCTCACTTATCTGTTAATTGTAAATTTTATATATAAAACCAAGAATTTTGATTAATATTAAAAAATTGTTGCTAAAAATAGTCATTTTAAATTTGGCATAATAAATATTAGCTACACATAGTTAGCATAGATTCTTGTAAAATATTTACAACCACAATTAAATTTAAAACTGCAATAAAAATATCTTAAATTAAAATATTTAAAATTAAAAAAAAAATACTCACATATTCTTTGACATTTTTTGTGCGTACGGCTTTGTATGATGCATATGCTGGATATAGGTTTCCAAAAAGTAATCTGAAACCAGGAAATAGTAAAAGTTCACTAAATATTCTTGGCAAGAAAAATACACTTATCAAACAACAAATTCCACTCCATTAACGGATAATCTAGGTAACGGTAAATGTGTTAGGAAATGTAAAATTGCACTAGGATTTGGTATCAGAAAATTAATATTCTGCGATTTTTTTGTTTTGGTATATATTTAGAATTAGTGTATGATGCAAAAGAATGATTTTCTGGTTTTATTAATTCACTTGATTCACTTGAAATATCATTTAAACTATCGAAAAATTGATCATTATTATTATCAATTTGTTTTTCTTTTAATATAATCTCATTTTCATATATAAGTGGTGTTTGTGCATCTTCAAATTGTCTGATCGGTAAATTATTATTTTTAGAAGTTAACTCAAGATGATTACGATACATTTTATAAACAAAAAATTTACTATACACTGTCAAAGCACTATTTTTCTTTGTTCAGGTTGACGATCTTATGATCCATAACACTTTATTTTTACATAAAACTAAACGTCATATCGATGGCAAGGAACACATAAACTATATTTTTATATGACACAAATAACCATAATTAAAATAATTTTAATTTATTCAACCAAATACAGCTAATATATAAATAAATCGAAAACGAACAGTAACGACAAATAACACTATAACATTGTTGTTGTTTGAATAGTCAAACAAAACTACGAGTATGTAGTACTAAAAATCGTTTTCAGCGTTTGTTTTTAAAATGTTCAAACCAAAACAAAACTTTAAAAAAAACATTAACATTTCTTAGCACGATAAAACCCAAATCATGGTCGGAAAATAAACATTTAATCTGTATTCACATTTCCCTTTCATTTTCATCGAATCGTAATTTAATAATCGTAACTCGATGTTTTAAAAACGACGAAAATAAGAAAATTTATAATAAATTTTATTTAAAGAATTCATTGTTAGTGCATTGTTATATTTATAGTGAATTAACTATTATAGAATCTACACATGTTTCATAATTACAAATTATTTACCAAATTTCTTAGTAGATAACAAAACGATCATTGACAAAGAAAATGAGATTGAGTTACTAAATACGCGAGTTTTCTTAAATACTTGTTCATTAACACAAATATTTTAGTCTGTAGCTAAAATTTGAGTTTCCCTCTTATCGTTCGGAAATACATTATTGTTGACTAATTTCAAATATGATATTGGATAAAATTAAATGCTGACTATAAATAATTAAATTTAAATTCAAAAATTTTATCAACTTTTAATTTAAAATTAAAACAAATGTTCGCAATAAAATTTGTGATAGATGATTGTAATAAATAACTGACGATTGTTTACTACTTGCACCAGATGAGGAACATTATCCTTTTTTAGAGCTATTTTTTTAATGTCGAATTCTTTTCACTCATAATTATCAAAAAAATTGCGACGGTGATGCAAAGGCTAACTTCACCACAGCTCTGAAAACAAAATATTATGGATATATAGTGAGCTAATATCCATAAAATACTTTAACTAATGGGTAACTAATGTTATAGATTTCGAGGAGTTCTAATTATATGAATATTAAAGAAAGCTGTAGTATACCAACAAATATAAATTCTGCAATACGAGAAAAAGTAAAAAAATTTTTACCAGAAGTGACAAACAGTAAGTTGGGACGCAGGACTGTTGTGAACCGTATTGAACGCTTATTCATTAACGAACGAATGTTGTATGCTCCCAACAAACATTAAAAACATAGTGAAAAAACCACATGTTGTATGGTGGACCCCAACCCTTTATCCAATGTACCCTAAAAGCTAATGAAATTATTCTCATATTATTTGAATTCTTTCACCAACGTTTCAAAATCGATCTGGAATTGTAGGCTACAGTAGGGATAAACACCTGAAAAAAAACTTTTTAACCGGCAGTTGGAATGCAGAACTGTTACAAATAATACTCTAAGCATACCAAGTTTAATCAAAATTAATTACAGGAACTGATATTGAAGTTTCAAATAAACAGGTGTTCGGGCAAACCCCCACCACTTATCCCAAAATAGTCCATAATCTAATCAGTTTTTTGTCATTTAAATCTCCATATTTTTTCAGCGTGTCATTAAAATTAATTAATGAATGAAGTCTTTACGCTGCCAACAAACTTTAAAAACAAAGTGAGAAAAGTCAGCATTTGTATGGTAGCCACTTCTATCAATGTGTCCCAAAAGTTGATTATTATATCTCTCAGACTAATTTAAAACCTTTTTTATAAGTTTCGTCATTACCACTTAATTAGTGTAGGCTGTAGTGTGCATAAAGACATTGAAAAATATTGTAATTGTAAAAAAATTTGTTTACCGGAAGTGAAAAACAGAAGTTGGGATGCAGAACTGTTGTGAACTATACTAAATGTTTATGTATCAAGTTTCATCCAATTCGATTATCAGGTACAGATGTTATTGAGCTTGAAAAAATAGGTGTTTGGGGGACCCCACACCACTTTATTCACTATCGCTCAAAAACTAATCAGCTCCTTGCCATATACATCTTTTTCCGAAGTGTCATCAAAATTCATTCAGGAACGAATGTTGTATGCTGCTAGCAAACATTGAAAACATGGTGAAAAAACCACCTGTTGTGGACCGTTTATCTAATATACTCCAAAAGCTGATAAAATTTTTCTCATGTTACCTGGAAGCTTTTTTTTACAAACGTTTCATGAAAATCGATCTGTAATTGTAGGCTACACAGGAATAAACACCTGAAAAAAAAATTTTTTAACCGGAAGTTGGTATGCAGAAATATTGGAAACAGTACTAAAACCGTATATAGCAAGTTTCAACAAGATCATAATCCGAGATTATATAAGTTATTAAAGATTTAAAATTAGAGGTGTTCGGGAGACCCCGCCATTTTTTCCAATTTTAAAATGAATGGATGAATCGATTAATTTTCCATTTTCAAGTTAACCTGGATCATTTGCTAAAGTTTAATCAAGATCGTATGCAGGAATGTCACGAAACACACCACCCACCCACAGCCATACACCAAAATTTGGTTATTTAGATAGAGGATGGTCCAAAACAAAAGAAAAAACAAAATTTGGGTACATAAGATTTTTTTTTCTCGAAGATTGCATTGCTTCACATAATTTAAAATTGTGGTGAAGTAAATATTGCGACGCTGATGCATATGCTAACTTCACCACAGCTCTGGAAACAATATGTTCTGAATATATATAGGGAGCTAATATCCAATAAATACTTCAATTAAAGGCTAACCAATGTTATAGATATCGAGTAGTTCTAATCACAAAACTATGAAAGAAACCTGTAGTATCCCAACAGACATAAATTCTGTTGTACGAATAAAAAAGTATAAACATATTTTTACCGGAAGTGACAAACCGGAAGTTGGGATGCAGAACTGTTACAAATCATACTCTTAGGACTTAGAATATATATCACAATTTTAATCAAAATCGATTATCAGGAAGTAATGTTATTGGAGTTTTAAATAAACAGGTGCTCGGTAGCCTCCTCATCATTTTTCCCAATTTTGTCCAAAAACTAATCAGCACTTGTCATTTGAATTTCCATCTTTTGTCAAAGTGTAATCAAAATTGATTATTGAACAAAGTCTGTATGCTCCCAACAAACTTTAAAACAAAGTGTGAAAAGTCAGCAGTTGTATGGTGGATCCCAGCCACTTTTTAATAAGTTTCATTATAATCACTTGATTATTGTAGGCTGTAGGGTGAATAAAGACACTGAAAAAAATTGCCAAAATTTTTTACCGGATGCGAAAACCGGAATTTGGGATGCAGAACTGTTGTGAACCGTAGTAAGTGCTTATGTACCAATTTTCTTCAAATTTGATTATCAGGTAAAGATGTTATTGAGATGTTAAAAAACAGTTGCTCGAGGGCCCCCCCACGACTTTGTTCAGTATCGCTCAAAAACTAATCAGCTCCTTTTCATACATATTTTGAGGTGAGCGACCAACTTTTTTTGGAAGGACAGTTCTTCTTTCGTAGGTTCTGTCTTTCCTTGAAATGTGTCCTCCTACCTGTCATCCTTTTCCACATTTTAAAACTTAATCGTTAATCTCTGTATTCAGAGAATTTTTTAATAGTACGCAGCCATTATCACTTCAGTTTATTTATATTTAAACATGCATTTTGAGGTGTTGGTGGACATTTTTTTTTTAATCTTTGGGGATTGAAGGCATTCGAGACTATTCATTCGGGAAAAGCATTCCATTTGTACGATCTACGGACCAAGAAATCCCTTTGCATTTTGTTATTATGACAGTGAGTGATCTCAACAGTTTGACTGTTTGCACAAACCGATTGACGAGTAAAACGGGGAAAAGAATATGTTGAGGCATGATGGATCTGATTTCGTCCGAGCACTGCTGGTGACGATATTTATAAAAAACAACAAGATCAGCAACAGAGCGACGATAATGTGGGGAATCAAGATTTGATGTTAAATATCGATCACCAACAATTCGTATAGCACGCTTTTGAACAGAATCTAAAAGAGCCAGAATGGAAACAGATGCAGTGCCCCAAACAACAATACTCCATGCAGGGACGAATATAGGACTTATAAATATGGAGTAATTGATACAGATTAAATTATTTTTTACATCTATTTAGGAGGCCGAGTTTTCTTGACGCGCTCTTTGCCATCGCCGTTTTATGATCGTTCCGGAGTAAGTCATTCGAAATTGTAACTCGCAATAAACAAATGCTTTTGCATTCTTCTATTTGTTCCTCACACATACCATTTGAAATATCGTTGGGGAACTCGGTCTTTGATCTGGAAACAATCAATAGCTGTGTTTTAGTGGCATTAAAATTGACCAAAATTGTGTCACCCCAATCGGTGATTTTTTTCTAGGTCCTCATTAAAATTTATGGCAGCGTCGCTTCGGGCGGGAATCTAATAAGAAAATTCAATTTTTTTTAGTTTTTCGATTTCTCATCAAGCTCACAAAAGCACAGTGCAAAAATTATGTCGGCAGTTGAGCAAACGAATCATAAAGTTAAAAGGGTTTGATTAGCTTGAGAATGAAAAGCTTCGGATGTCTTTTTTTCGAACTCAACTACCTCAGTGTATAGGTAGCAGTTGAGCAAACTATCATCCAAATAATGTTTTTGTTTTATTTCATTAAAGAAAACTTAGTCTTTTGTAGTTAAACGAACATAAAGTCATAAAGGATTAGATATTAAATTACAGATTTCATACTAAATAGAAAATAAAACTGCTTCAGAGATAACCTTTTCTCTATTTTTCCAAAACTGTTTACAATAGTCTACAACTACAAAATGTTTACTAAAAAACATACAAAATTGGTATATATTTTTAAATTTCGGTAAAGAAACACAAACTAAATTTGCTTGTTTATATTTAATAGTTATTTTTTTTTTGAGTCACAAAAGTTTAAAATATTCAATCTAAAACGTTGTTGTTGTTTTCAAAGTTTATTTTAATAAATTATAATTAACATTTGCAATTTATATACTGAGGAATCGGTATAAATATCGTTTATCAAATAAAACGAATTTAAACTGTATTGTATCAGTCAAACCCAAAATTGACAGTGTTGTAAAAAATATTTGTAACTGAAGGCTCAGTAGGGCTAAACAACCCCAAACAAAATTTTTAGTCGGAAGTGGCAAACCTGAAGTTAGCACACAGAAATAAACAGTGCTAAAACCTTATACGTATACAAAATTTCAATACAATTGAGATCCAGGATTAGAAGTTATTAAAGATTCAAACATCTAGGTTCATTAAAAAAGTTAAACAATTTGTAACTTTTATGAAGAAACTGATTTTCTCTGCGTATGTGAACAGTTGTAGTATTACAGTTAATGTAGTATCTAACTTTAATGGAGACATCTATGTGAACATCATGTTAGTTCTAACTGTCGATAATATTTACTTGTCGAAAAGTTAGCTTTGTCGGTTATGAAAATACATAATAATCTTTATTCCTCTAAGAAAATGGTAAAAAATTCCTACTAAATTTTCTATTTTGGAGTTATCGATATCGATATACATAATTGAGTGATAAAATATCGTATCTACACAGGCAAAGAATTATGAACCGCAGCAGTAGAGTTTCTGCTCGAGAAACCCATTTCTCGAGAAAAATTGTCGAGAATCTCGAGATTTAAACCACCATAAATCATTCAATATTATTATTTTGAGTATTTTTTTACTAAACAAAAATTGTTAATGTCAATCTGCATTAGTTTCTGATTGTTAAATCTAGATGTCGATGCAAACAGTAATACCTAATACGAGTTTGGGATAATATTATGTTATTTGTTATAAATGTATTGGTAAAACCTATTTTTATTTCTATGGCAAAATAACCTAAGATCACCAAAATGAAGGCTTTTAATCTAAAGTTTACCATAGCAATTGATGAATGGACAAGCTTCCGCAAGATTACCCCTGGTTTTTAAAACTAAACGGAATTCTATTGAAACCATGGTTGAACGGTTTTTGCCAGTCATGCCAGCAGTTTAAAAAACTTCATATCTTCTAAATTTAAATCATTTTTGGAATACTAAATAAGATGATGTAGTTGCTTTAAATATTTTGAGTGCCATTCAACCAACCACAAAATCAATAAAAGCGTTCAACCGTCATGGCTGACTCATTATCTGCAGAGGGAATCCTAAAATTTATATTAAAATCTCTTAGGAAAAACAATTCAGAAATAAGCTTAAATTTTTTATTTGAAATACAATCTCAAATTTTTAAAGGAGATAACTCAATAAATTCGTTATTGAAATTTCTTCACAATTCAAAGTCAGTTAGTTAGTCAACCCGAGGAAAACGATTTTTTTCTATTTGCTCTAAAAGCGAAATTATAAAAACTGCAAAAAAATTCTCTTGAAGAATTATTTAAAGAACCGAAAGTTGATGCTTCTAATTACAATGAAAGCATTACATATATCGACGAATGATATCAACGAAAGTGAAGAGCTTATATAGCCATCGGACTCAGAATTAGAGGAAAAGGTTGCGTTAAAATAAATTTAGAAGTATTCGTGAGAGTTTGAGAATGCAGTCAACAATAAATGACAGCTACCGCTCACTATCTAAGGAAATGAATGCATTTGAAGCTAGTGGTAAGATCACTTTCAATTTAGAAGTTCTAAGAAACACTATAAGATAAAACCAACATACACTGGAAACGAGAGAAATTTTTCTGTTTCTAGAAGTTTTGACAGTAAACGGGGAGTTATACTTTTCTTGTTAAAATTAATTTTGAATAATTCTCGAGAATCTCGAGAAATTCAAATAATTATTCCCAATTTCTCGAGAAACACAATCGCTGATAAACTCGGGATTCTCGAATCTCGAGATTCATAAAAGGTCGAGAAATCAGAAACTCTACGCAGCAGTGAGAACCAATGCTGTATGATAAATGTATGGATAGGTAAACTAATGTGTGCAATATAACAATTAAAACTGGAGCCCTGTAAAACTTTCCATATTTCAGTTACGACAGTTTACCTCAGAAGTACAGATTTTGTCTTAAGGTGCCTGTAGGTGTAGACAATCTAATAATTTGTGAAGCATTGTCTACAATCTTGCTTAAATTAAATGGATTGGAAATTAATTTGGATTACCGACTTGCTTAAAGAAATCTCGATCGTGTACAAGAATGTTGGCCAAGCAAAATTTATTTTGTTAAAAATATCTATGAATCATACAAAAAATATTTATAAATTAATTTTTTGAATATTTTTATTATTTTATTTATTTTGATAAAAAGTCTTCATTTTAGATTATTATTGAAAAAATCTATATAATAATAAAAACATAGAGAAAAATTGGTATAATGAGTTAAAACATAAATGAAAGAAAAATTTTGAGAAAATAAAATATTGGTTCTGGAATCCAAATGTTTCATAGATCTGGAAACAAAATGTACTGGATATATTGGTTAGTTCAACTTAGACTAACTATTGTTGTAGATTTCACGTAGTTCTAATTCTAAAAATAGGTACTCCGGAGGCTCCCACTACTTTGCCCATTTTCGCTCAAAACCTTATCAGTCCTTCTTATATAAACCTCCATCTTTCGCTAAAGTTTCATCAAAATTAGCTCATTAAGGAAAACTTTAGTATCCCAACAAACGTAAATTCTGTTGTACGAATAGAAAATGCAAACAAAAATTTTAACCGAGGGTAACAACCAGGAAGTTGGGATGCAAAGCTGTAACAAATTATACTCTTAGCATATTTACCAAGTTTAATCAAAATCAATAATCAGGAACTGATGTTATTGAAGTTTTAAAAAAACAGGTGCTCCGGAGTCACCACCACTTATCCCAATACCGTCCAGAACTAATCAGTTCTTTGTTATTCAAATCTCCATCTTTTGGTCAAAGTGTCATCAAAATTGATTAATGAACGAAGTCTGTATGCTTCCGTAACTTGGGTTTCTGGTTACTGTTTAACAATAACAGTAAAACAGCTTATTTGTGGAAAAAATCAAAAACAGCAAACAGCTGATTTTGAAAGGCTGCTTTTACTGTTTTTTGTTTTTAAATAGTAATTTGAATTCTCACAAAAAAAAAAATAAAAACAAGACACTCATTTTTAGGGTTCCGATTTTTATACGGAACACTATTGGTGAGACTACGATGTGTTTTTGTACTAAAATCGGTTATCTTAAAAAATATAAATCCTATGGACCTGAAATTTAAGATTCGTATAAAACTAACCTGTCCCCTGAGTTATGATACAAAAATAAATAAAGTTGTTTCCGTTTGTTTTACGGGGCTGTTATATAAGGCCTTTAAGAAAATACTTTTTTTTTGCCGAGTCAAGTAGGGTATTATATGAAAGGGCTTGAATTCAGTATCCTTTAAAAATGTATTTTAGAATTTTTCAAACACAGTTTTTTTTAATAAAATTGAATAATAGCATTTTTTTCATGTTTTCTATCTCTACTTAGTTCCGAACCTATTTAATAAAAAATTTCATAAGTCTTTGAAAATATAGAAAAAGTGGTAACTTTTCAACGAAAATTATAAGGAAGTGTAAAATATAATAATCGTATTTATTAAAGGGATGGGAATGAGAAGGGGGAATAACGCAATTTAAAACCCAGTCATGTGAGATATAAAATGAAAGAGCACTTAATTTTAGAAACATTGTAATTTATTTTAGAATTTCGCGGTGCAGTTTTTAAATTATTGTCAAAAAAGTGCAACAAAAAGTTGACCCCCCCCCCTTGGGTTTCGAGCTTAATTGACAGAAAAATTTGAAAAAATTCACAGGGAAAGAAAGTTTGATAAACTCTGAACGAAAACTAAAGCGAAGTGTCACACAATTGTTTTCTTGTATTTTGAGGGGGTGAGATTGGAGAAGGATGAAAAAAATCATTTTTGATCTTAACGAGTTGTCATATGAAAGAGCACTTAATTTAAGAAACATAGTAATTTTTTTAGAATTTTGCGGTGCACAGTTTTCTAATTATTGTCAAAAAAGTGCAACAAAAAGTTGGTTCCCCTCTGCGTTTCGACGTTGATTGACAGAAAAAATTGAAACAACCCACAGAGATAGGAAATTTGATAAACCCTGAACAAAAACTATAACGAAGTGTCACATAATTGTTTTTCTGCATTTTAAGGGGGTGAGATTGGGGAAGGGTGAAAAAAATCATTTTTGATCCTAACGAGTGGGGTGTCATATGAAAGAGCACTTGAAACATTGTAAATTTTTTTAGAATTTTACGGTGCGCAGTTTTTGAAGTATTGTCAATTTTTATTAAATTCTTATTTGAATTAATGATGTATATTTTCCAATTTAAACAATTCACTGGTGTAATTGAATCTCTCTTTAGTTACCCTAAACTGTTATTGAAAATATTTAACGAGATGTAACATTTTGTGTATAATTTGGATCAATTTTCAATTGATTTTGCTATTGGAATTTACAAGTAAAAATCATTTTTAGTGCCTATGGTCTGGCAATATAAAAAGTCTATACAACACAACTTTATTTAAATTATTTCTGCCAGTTTGTTCTTCTACTTTCACGGAACTCTCGGCGGGCGAATTTTATTCGCACTTGACTGACTTTTTCCATGCGTTCGTCTAACTAAATGATTAAATTTTATTTGAATATTGTAATGCGTTTCAACAAAGCAATTTTATATTGAACAAAACGCTACAATTTTATATTTGTTCTCTATCCTATCTCTTAAGTTGAAAAGGAGACAATAATATCAAAAGTAAAACGTAAACTTCAACAATTCAACACTCTCGAAAACAACAATCTTCTCCATGACCGCCAATATGGATTTCGTAAAACACGGTCTACTGGTGACATCATGTCAGTTCTCACGGAGAAATGGAGTAAAACAATTCATGACTTTGGTGAGTCCCATATTATTTCCCTTGACATATCCAAGGCGTTTGACAGAGTTTGGCATCGGGCTCTTAACAATAAATTAATTTCATTTGGAGTCTGTAAGACCTTGATATGATGGTTAGAAGATTTTTTATCCCAGAGATCTATCAGAGTAGTGCTGGATGGTGCCATTTCGGATAAATTTCCAATTCAAGCCGGTGTTCCCCAGGGTTCGGTTTTATCACCAACCTTTTTTCTAATTTTTATCAACGATTTGTTATCTATCACCACAAACCCAATATATAGCTTTGCCGACGACAGCACTATCTTCCATTCCTATTCTTTTAAAAAACAGCCATCTAGTCTAACCACTGATTGTCATCGTAGAAAAATAGTTGAATCCTTAGATGTAGATCTTGAATTAATTCTGGATTGGGGTAAACGGAATCTTGTGACATTTAATGCTCTGAAGACGAAGTCGTGCGTTTTGTCCCATAAAACCTCGCTATATAGCTGTAATGCAACGTTTTCCAGACAACTAATAATAAACTCGCCTACGCTTAAGCTGTTGAGTACTAACATCAATCACAAAATAAAATGGCATGATCATATTCTTTCCGTGGCAAAATTGGGATCCCAACGACTTGGCTTCTTACGTCGCTGTAAAACCTTTTTCTCTCCATCTGAAATCGCTACAATCTAGAAGGCATATATACGACCGATCCTTGAATTCGACTCCCATTTATGGGCTGCAGCACCAGAAACCTCTTTAAATTTTGTTCACAGAGTTCACAGACGTGCTTTGAAACTGATTGATGATCCAATGATAACATCGGGTATGGATTCTCTGCATCATAGAAGAGTGGTTGGTGCTCTTACACTCTTCTACAGATACTACTACGGCAAATGCTCTAAAGAAGTTAATGATTTAATACCACCATTGCGTAGATATCCACGAGCCACTAGACAATCGTTACATTCCCATACACATACCTTAGAGGTCTCATATGTGAGAACATCTAGCTATAATAACTCTTTCATTTCACGTTCCATATACTGGTGGAATCGATTACCACAAAATGTTTTTCCCGTTACATACAATCCCCAAGCTTTTAAATCAGCAGTACACCAACACTATCGCTCCAATCCTATCCCAAGTCCTTAAAATTTAACCTTTTAACTTTCCTTTCCTATCGTTAACACGTGCATAAAGCATTAGAGGTGTATAACCTAAGTGATTAACCGAACTATAAAAAAAAAAAAACTTTTTTCAGAAAAATTATCATATCCGAGAAAATATATTACTTCGGTCTGAAAGACCTAAGTATTGTATTCATGAGCCAAAAGCGAAATTCTTACTCCCACTTTTTGGCATTTCTCGACGTTTTAGGACCTACTGATTCTAAAAAAACAAAAAAAAATGTATGCCTGTCTGCCAGCCGGCCGTCACAACCTACGAAATCTAGAAAACGGCTGGACGGATTTCAAAATTTTTTTTTTCTAAAAATAGGTTTACTCAATGGGAAGAACCGAAAGGACGATGTATTCGAACACTGTACCGGAAGTGTGTCAAAAAAATCGTCAAGTGTGTCAAAACAAGGAAATTAGCATATCTTTTGCTTAAAAAACTTTCATTTTAAGTGATTACGAATTTGGAGAAATCTTGATGGTCGGGATGGGTATGTGAGACCAAAATCTAGATTATTGCATTATAAGTTTGTCAAAAACAATGTTGTCAAGTGTGTCAAAAAAATGTTGTTAAGTGTGTCAAAAGAAAGATTTTTATTTATTTTTTACCCAATTTTTTGGAAAAACATAAAATTAATTACATATTTGTTTGACATGAAATTTTATTATTATTATTGAGAATTATGGCATTATAAGTTTGTCAAAACAATATTGTCAAGTGTGTCAAAAAAATGATTTCATTTATTATTTTAGATAATTTTTAGGTAAAAAATTTTAGCTGTTTGTTTACGTAAATATAATTGAACATGGAATTTTTGAATTTGTTATAGTTTTTGAAATATTTTTGGAATTATGAAAAAGTTTCAATTTTTATAAGAATTTTTGGAATATTTTTAGCATTTTGAAAATTTTTAATTTTTTATTTTATAATTTTTATAATTTTGGAAAAAGTTTCAATTTTTGATATTGTTATAATTTTTGCAATATTTCTAGAATTTTGGAAATAGTTTGAATTTTTGAATTTTTAAGAATTTTTGGAATATTATTAGAATTTAGAAGTTTATTTAATTTTTACAATATTTTTGGAATTTTGAAAGAAATATGAATTTTTGATTTTGTAATATTTTCTCGAAACGCTAAATGGAGAGGTTTTTGAGTAGTTTGCTGATTGTATAATCTTTTCACTAAATTATGTTAATATATGATCTGTTATAATTTTCCGACAACGTATTGATGTTTCGTGTTAGTTTTGTAATACATATCTAAACAGAGATAAAAAATACATTTACTTTAACAAAATGTTATGTTTGATATACATCGTTGCCCAAAACTAAAAACCATGTCCTCATAAAAGTTTTTTGCCGAAAACTATGTCCTTAACCCAGACCGAAGTCTTGATATCTCAGAGCTTGAAATTTCAGCCCCTCCATATTTTTCAGCGTTGTAACCCAATGGAACCCTTTGTAACCCAAGTGCTCAGCAAAGTATATGACTACCTTAAAGAATCACTTTTAAACTTGCGGCATATATTTTGATAAGTGACAATATTAAAGTATGAAAGTGGAAGTGAGAAGAGACAAAAAACTATTATTGACTTCTTAGAGCGAAAGACTTTTAAAGAGATTATCTCTAATTTGAATATTGCATATCCAAGCCATCACCATAAATAAATACATTAGCCATTTAATTAGCCAGCTCGAGGTGGATTTAGTAATTAGCCAGCTCGAGGTGGTCTTGGATCAAGCGGCTCGCTATATAAATGTGTAGAAAGCGTCTGTTCTCCATGTTAGGGGCGGCTTGCAGCGGGCGTCTGTCTTGGATCAAGCGGCTCGCTATACAAACGTGTAAAAAGGTTGTTTCTGGTGACCTTAAGATGCAGAACGAACCCATTCACGAAAATTTGGGTTGGGCGAAGGGCTAACACCCCATTTCCGTAAAAAAATTATTGTCATGAATTCTGTACACAGGCCTCGGAATATCTCGGATTCATTATTGGAACGACCTCGGAAACTGTACCCGGACTACGATTTAAAAATGGGAACCTGGAACGTGCTAAGCCTCAGAAGACCAGGAGATCTCCTAAAACTAACACAACAAGTCGAGAGCTACACACTGGATATAGTGGCATTACAAGAACTAAGATGGCCAGGGAGTGGAATCCATGAAACAGCGAAAGGATACACTCTTTATTATTGCGGTCATCAAAACGGAGGAGAATTTGGAGTTGGCTTTCTTATACACCGTCGCGTGAATCAGCATGTTATCGACTTCTGCCCAATTAATATGCGGTTATGCACACTGAGAATCCGCACGCAAAAATTCAATGTAACGATCGTCAATGTTCATGCACCTACTGAAGATAAAGCAGATGATATTAAAGACCTGTTCTTCCTAGAACTCGAAGAAGTCATCAATAACATCCCGCGGCACGATATAAAAATCGTGGTAGGTGACTTTAATGCTCAAATTGGTAGGATTGCAGAACTTAAAACACATATCGGCCCCAACAGCTTGCATCATACCAGCAACAATAACGGTTTTCGCGCAGCCGAGCTGGCTATGATGTATGATCTAGTAATTTCCAGCACTTTCTTCCCTCACAAGATAATTCACAAAGCAACGTGGAAATCAAATGACGGAAGAACAGAAAATCAAATCGATCACGTCATGATCTCTAAGAGACACTCTACAAGTGTAACTGACGTTCGATCATACAGAGGTGCTGATATGGACACCGATCATATGCTTGTCATCTTTAAGTACAAGTGCAAATTATCATCTACATTTAACAGACAAGCAAAAAAGACCGTGCGCTGGAATGTCGAAGCATTTAAACATCCAGAAACGCTGAAAAGATATCAGGAAATAATAACACAAAACATAGAAGAGCATGACATCTCTTCTGAGATGCCATTAAACATACAAGAAGAATGGCAAACGCTTCAATCAACCATTATAGCCGCAGCACAAACTACAATCGGAAAACGACCACCGAAATCACACAACGAATGGTTTGACGACGAATGCCGCCAATCCGTTGAAAATAAACAAAAACTGCGAGAAAAATGGTTAACAAGGAACACCCGAAGCTCCCAAGCTGATTATCTATGCGCCAGAAAAGCCTCAGCAAAACTTCTACGTAAAAAGAAACGCGAACACATGAAGAGCTGCATCGAAAACATCGACCTACATGCGGCCAACGGAAATTCAAAAGAGTGCTTTGCCAATGCACGGAATCTGACAAAAGATTTCCACCCAAGATCTACAGCCATCAAAAATGAAAACAATGAACTTACAACAAGTGAACGCGATGTGCTGGCAGTGTGGCGAACCCACTTTCAAGACCTACTGAATAGAACGAATGAAGTTCATCCTATTCGAGCAATTGCTCCGTCAAATGAGGAGATTTTTGTCCCTTACCCAGCAATAGAAGAAGTGGAAGCTGCCATTAAAAAACTGAAAAATGGCAAATCACCAGGTTTCGATGGTATTCCCGCAGAACTTTTGAAAAATGGAGGAGCAGCTCTGGTCTCACGTATATATGATCTGATTCTTGCAATCTGGGACCAAGAAGAACTACCTGCTGAATGGAAAACAGCTTTCATTGTTCCGCTGCATAAGAAAGGTGACCGTCTAAAGTGTGCGAATTATCGTGGCATCGCACTGTTGAACACTGCATATAAAATACTAGCTAATGTCGTACTTGCTCGACTCATCCCGTTCGCCGAATCTATCATCGGTGACTATCAGTGTGGTTTTCGTCCCAACCGTTCAACCACAGATCAATGTTTTACCTTAAGGATGATTCTAGAAAAATGTTGGGAGTACAACATCAGCATTCACCAGCTCTACGTTGATTTCAAGCAAGCATATGATAGTATCATCCGCGAAAACCTTTGGTCCGCACTCATATGCCTTGGCATCCCAGAGAAACTTGTTTCTCTGTGCAAACTCACAACATCGGGATCAAATTGTAGAATAGTAATCGAAGGGTCAGTTTCTGATCCTTTCGATATAACATCAGGTGTTCGACAAGGTGATGCACTTGCGCCCGTACTGTTTAATTTGGCGCTGGAGTACGCGATAAGAAAAAGCCGAATTGAGACACAAAACTGCATATATAACAAATATAGTCAAGTTCTTGGCTACGCAGATGATATTGTGCTTCTCGGACGTAGAACAAGCGATATTAAGGATAGTCTCTCTCAGCTTGAAAGAAATGCTAAACGACCGGCAAAACCAAAGTGTTAACAACATCTAAGAACATACCTCCCGGAAATCTGGATACTGGCGACTATGAAGTGGAACGCGTGGAAAACTTCAAATACCTCGGGTCTGTAATAACATCGTCAAATGACATGCAGGCAGATATCAAAGCCCGTGTCTCTGCCGCATACAGAGTTTTCTACGCATACTCAAAACTTCTGCGATCAAAATATCTTTCGCGGTCGTGTAAACTCACACTTTACAAAGCATTAATTCGACCTGTGCTTACATTTGGAAGTGAAAGCTGGACACTGACTTCCTCCGATTGTAGAATTTTATCAACTTTCGAGAGGAAGGTCATACGAACAATTTATGGTCCATGTAAAGTTGCTGAAAATTAGTATAGAATCCGAATGAATCACGAAATCAGACAGCTTCTTGGAGGCTGTGATGTAATCGGATTCATTAAATCCAACCGGATTAGATGGTTTGGTCATGTAGAAAGGGCTCCATTGGATAGAATGATAAAAAAAGCGTCCCAACAACAACCAGCTGGTGTTCGTCGAAGAGGAAGACCTAGACAACGCTGGCGTGATGACATCATCCAAGACCTTCGTGATATAGGATGCCGAAACTGGGGTCAACTGGTCATGGAACGAGATAATTGGAAGCTGATTGCACAGACGGCAAAATCCCTCCATGGGATGTAAACGCCAGAGAGAGAGAGAGAGGTGGATTTAAACCGCCCGCTAATGAAAGCTCTAAGCTCTTTAATTAAGCTTTTGCACGAAGATTTTGATAGAAAGGAGAAATGATGAATACAATTAAATTGAAGGTTGCCAAGTTAACCTTTTCATGATATATAAGGATTAGAAGTTATTGAAGAATCAAACTTACAGGTGTTCGGGAGACCCCCGCCATTTTGTCGAATTTTGAAACATAATAACATAATCTTCTATTTTCGATTAACCTGGATCATATAGCAAAGTTTCATTAAGATGCAATGCGTTTTTGTTACCCAACTACCCACAACCCACCCAACCCGAGAAAAAGTTAAGCGAGGTGTATTTGAAAAATTGTACATATTTGTAAAAAAAAATGCAAACTTTTTATTTTATTTCACACTAGTGGGTATTAAATTTATTATGTTACTGCTACATGGGTCATATTTTCGTAACAGAAAAAGAATAATGGAACGTCATAAATTAATTAACTATAATCGATGACTTGATCACAGAATGATTACCACCATTTAATTATCATTTTATAAAAGTCATATTTCATTGTTATAGGGGATTTTTATAATACAGTAAACATAATCAATTTATGATATATACATATATGTAGATCACAATTATAACGAATTTTTGTTTTAATGGTACATACAAAATAAGTAACCAATTGACCATAGAACTAGAGTGACCAATTGAATGAATGAAATTGCATTTTTTGAAATTTGAATAAAAATAGATGAAAATGTACTCTATAATAGCAAGTACACTACACATTACATATTTTGTTTGTAGTATATTTTTTCCACCCGTATGAATATTCATTAAGTTGTGAAGCTATTACGTGATATGAAGGATTATTACTTGGGTCTCAAAGGCCTAAGTATTAGAATCTCGAGTCAAATGTCCAAATCTTTTTCACTTTTTTGCAATTTCTCGATTTTTCAGGTCATGATCGTTTTAAAAAAGAAAAAATATGCTCGTCTGTTCGTCGGCCGGCCGACCTTCAAAACCGACGAAAATTACCGAAGTAATTTCAAAAATTAATCTGTTTGTAAAAATAAGTTTCGTCAATGGATGGAAGAGCCGAAAGGACGATGGGTTCGATAACTGTTGTACCGGCAGTGCTGTACCAAAACCTCCGATATTCTACAAGCCCTATTTATTCACGCCATCTTAAAAAAACAATGAACATTGACAAATGCAAAAAATTGGATTAGTGTTTTTCATTAAATTTTTTGAATTTTTTTTATATGGAGTTTTATTTTTCTAGGTGGCGTTAAAACGATTTTTTAAATTTTTTTTTATATTGAGTTTTAATTTCAAAATGGCGCTACGATTTTTTCTGTGCTAAAAAATGAAGAAGGCTTGTATATCGGGGGTTTTGTTGTACTTAAAAACCGTTTTTATTCGCCTACATATTAAAGCGTTACTTTATTACTGTGATTTGCGGCCTTAAAGTGCCACTTTTTAACCATATATTTTGTTTTCATAGTTACGTTCAAAAAAGTAAAACACATTTGCATTTGTTTAAATTCTAAAATAAATAGAAATTTTTATCAAAGCAACCTTTCGATTCCGGATTTCTTAATTCAATTAAAATGTTTGTTATTCTTTGTTGTCATAGTTATAAGATTTGGTTGAAAAGAAATAATAAATATATTGGTCAAAGGTTACTTGTTCAACAAATTATTTTTTCAAAATTATTAAAAAGTTTAATTTTGATTAAGATTAAACAATTTTTTTAAATATTTTGCTTGTGGCGAATAAAAAATAGTATCTGATGCACGGACGTAAGCCATTTTGGACTTAATGTGGGTGCAAATCTCGGCTGGCGCCTCGATTCGCAGTCTCCACATACGTCCAAAAACCTAAGCTTTACGTCCTTGCATAATAATGTACAATTAATTCAAGTCATAAAGAGCAGCAACTTTTATGTGGAGAAATCTTGATGGTGGGTGTGAAACCAGGAGCTTGATTATTGTATTATTAGCGTGTCAAAATAATGATTTTCATACATATAGTTACCCAATTTTTTTGGCGAACAAATAATAGTAAACTTTTTAGAGTAGACACATTTGACATATAAAAATAATTATGTATTTCGATGATTTTTTTTTTTTAAATAAAGAGTGTTGTGTTATAGGTTTTACAATATGTGTCACAACAACACATAAATACCTTTTAAGACGTAGGTCCCACAACAACTTGCGCTCTAAGGTGTTGATGAACGCTTTTTAAACCTCTGCGGATTGAAACCACATGAGACTATGGATTCTGGCAAACTATTCCATTTGTATGCAGTTCGGACAAAGAAGTCTTTCTGCGATCTGCCAGTATTATAGCGCGGGATCTCGACCGTTTGACTGGTTGCGCTAGCCGATTACCGAGTGGAACGAGGGTAAGAATAAGTTTGAGGCATGATGCTGCTGATTGCATCTGAGCACTGTTGATGACGGTATTTGTAAAAAACAACGAGGTTAGCAATAATACGACGATGTTGTAAGGAATCAAGTTTTGATGTCAAATCTCGATCACCCACAATTCATACAGCCCGCTTTTGAACATAGTCTAAGAGGGCCAATATGGAAACAGAAGCAGCACCCTAAACTTGACACAGTACTCCATACAGGAACGGATATAGGACTTATAAACATGGAGCAATTGGTATGGAGTGAAAAAAATTTTTGCATCTATTTAGGAGGCCGAGTTTTCTAGACGCGCTTTTTGCCATCGCCATTACACGATCGTTCCAGAGAAGGTCATATGAAACTGTGACACCCAATAAACGAATGTTTCTACACTCACTTATTTGTTCATCACACATACTGAATAAATTATCTTTGGGGAACTCGGTCTTTGATCTGGAAATAATCAACAGCTGTGTTGTGTTTTGTTAGAGTTGAAATTGACCAGGTTTTGGTCACCCAAATCGGCGACTGTTTTTAGGTCTTTATTCACGTTTATGGCAGCGTCTAGAAAATTTTGAATCAGCTTCACAACATTGGGATGAAAACCATACGCAGTGTTGATTAAGTTGGCACGACAGACTCCATCGAATGCCTTGGAGATCTAAAGCGATAACGTATGTTTCATCACCTTTATCAAGTATGCTGTTCCAACAATGCGCTACATAGTTGAATAGATCGGTAGTTGATCTTTTGTTTCGAAAACCGTATTGGCTGTCGGCTATTGAACGATTTTCTTCCAGAAATTTTGAGATGTGTGTATATTAATATAATGCTCGTAGACTTTGGATAGGACCGATAGTAAAGCTATTGGCCTATAATTTGAGATATCGGATTTTGGTCACTTTTTGGGGACGGGCTGGACATTTGCCAACTTCCAGCACTAGGGAAATATACCAGATTTGTAGGACATCTTAGTCAAAGTTGGTGCAAGTTCTTTAGAAAGGGTTTTTAAAATAATGGGTGGAATGTTGTCCATTCCTGAGGCTTTGTGGATGTTTAACCCCTTTAAAAGTTTAGCGATTTTTTGGGGTTTGAAGTGGAGTTCATTCATATTAATTCCTGAAGACTGAATTTGGAGCATTTCTTTATGAGTTTCCAAATCAGTGTAGCAAAGCGTTCAGCCAACAAGTTAGCTTTTCTTGCAGGATCATTGACGATTGAATCTCCATCAATAATAGGGGGAATAGAAGATTTTGTACCAGAATTTAAAGAATTAATAATGAACTGTAATTGAACATGAAAAATGGTTCCATCCAGCTTCAGCTACTCCAAACTGCTAGAAAAAGTTGGGAAATATCATATTGTTGCAGAACACATATTGTTTTTTACCAAAGTTGAAATAAGTGAAAAGATGCATTTACCTACGCCAAATGCAAAAGTACATATTGTGAGAATATTTTTGGGTGGATTCAGTTTTGGTCACTTATATTGACTTACGACGTCATTTATTTATATATCATGGTAAAATGAAAATAAGGTATTCTCACTAGAGTGACAGCGATGCCATTTTGATTTTGATTGACGTCACTCAGAGTTTTATATAATACGTTTGTTGTTATTATCAATGAGAAAAGCTATTGTTTTTAAATTAAAAATATATTTAGTATGATTTATAAATTAATTTATTTGGTAATGAAATGATTGAAATTAATTCATTCATTAATTAATGAACTTTAGTATTTGTTTTACTATTAAAACATATACAAATTTAAATGCCGAACTACGTTAAAACCAAAAGTTTTCAACAAATGTGAAAAATCGTACTCAAAACATAAGGTTTTTTAATTTCCAGAAAAATAAATCAATTTGTAGTGGATAGAATCATGTGGAAAAAGAAAATGTTCGTATTTATTATAAGATAATTTGTTCCTTACACTTCACTGAAAATGATTGGACTTTAAAAGACAAACTTTTAAATACTCTAATGAGTAAAAGATCGTTGAATTGATCGTTGAAAGTGGAACCTTATCTTAGAACATACAAGGAAGTGGTTACTTCCAATATTTGCACATATAAAGGAACGGTTTAAAATCGGTTTAAAAACATAAGTCTGCTTATGAATCGATCGATGCGAAAAGAAAGTACTGGCAATTCTCAAATTATTTGATAATGCAAACTCAGTCATTCTCTCACCATTATCATTGTTGGTGTTGATTTCATAACCTCCTCTAGTGCTATGGAGAAAATATTGACGGTCTTAGCTTCAGTAGGTGCATGCAAGGCAATAAGAGAAATATTGTTTTATGTACCGCGTACCCCTAAGTAGCAAATCCTCTCATTGACCAGGATGAATTTCAACACGGCTTCTTGTATGCGTGCACCAACAAGGAAACCAGTACTAAATTCATTTCGAGAAGAATGACCACTACTGCATAAAGAGTGACTATTCGAGTTTTGTTTTCCGATTATTGGAAAACTGTCTAATACTATACTGTCTAATTTCTTGCAGAGAAATGATATCCATCCTATGCCTCTCAGTCTCTGTTTCTAGGCTTATTAAAGCATCATGAGCGATCAGGCTGCACACGTTTCACGTTCCGATTCGGTAGTTTGGTTCTTTCTCACGTCCAGGTAAAACTTCTGTTGTTTTGTTAGTGTCTGGTATTCTTTTTTTGATTATCAAATTTAACAAAGTTTTTTTTTTCGGAGTGATGGTATTAACCTCAGTCCCAACCCAAATTTTCGTTAATGGTTCTGTTATGATGTTAAGGTTATAAGAAGTTTTAAGGCGCCAATTCGCGGTGATGTAGCGTAATAGACTAAGCAGTTTTTCTCTGCTTGTCTCCGATACACCAACCTAATTCTGTCTGCATTACCCCTGCAGCATGGCGTGGACGTCGAATTTCCTACCCTGCAAAATGTTCTTTAGAGTTAGAAAACTTAATAAACAAATTGTTAATGAAAAAAATAAGGAAAACCATAACGTAAAAATTATGTTTTCTCTAATTTTCAAATTAAAACATTTTTTGTTTCTTTATATTTACGCCGGATGACGTCACACAAAATTTTCGTTTAGCTGTCAAGAATACCTTATATTCGTTATACCATGTTTATATATACATATCCACTAATATCTCCTAAATGGCACTAAATTTCAGTACGTATAAATTACAACAAATTTTTTAAATTCATCAATTTAAATTAAAAAAAAGACAAGATATTGTTGTGTTCAATTGAATAATATTAAACAAAGTATTTTCTTACTTGCATTTTAGTTTAGTGATCTTTTGTATAATAAAACTTACTAAACAGAACAATTTGTGTATTTTCTTTCACAAAGAAACAAAGAAAATATCAATTAAGACACAAGATTTGGGATTAAGTTTATTGGAAGCATCCCACGTTTTTTTTGCAGTTTTATGTATGGAGAATTGTTATTTTTGAACATTATCTAATTTGCAAAGGTGGTTTACGCTGAGTCATGTTTTTAACTGACATATAAAATAGTAAAAGGATTATTAACATAATAATTGAAAGGTTACCGTTATTTCCACAAACCAAAAATTGTAAAAAATAATTAACAAACAAAACAACACACAATACCAATAAAAGATTATCAGCGATTCGTTTACTTTCAGAACTGACTTTTACGGTTTACACGATTCAATTAGAACATCAACATATTAGTTTCCGTTTACATACTTCGGTATGGGACAGTTCAATAAATTATTTAATTTTCTTGGTTAATGTTTTTGTACTTAGGTCTTAGATACTTAATTTGTACTTGTTGTTTTGTGCGTTCATTTGGATAATGTTTTTTTCTTATTTTCAATCACAGTGGTAAATTTTGTTTTGTTGAAAGATGAATGTTTGCATTAACCAAATGTCGAAAGAAAGGGCTTATGAATATTTTTTATGCACAATTTAACCAATTTCTTTTGAACTTAGTGTCGATATCTAAAAAAACCGAAATCAGCAAAGGTATAGTAGGGATCGGGGAATCAAATTTTGAATTTTAAATTTCAATCACCGTAAGTTCGTTTTTTCCAACCGAGAACTTCACACTTAAGCCACATGATCACTAAATATTTTTAACAGTTGATACAACAAGGCTTGCTTGTGAAAATTTTTAAATTATTCTACCTATTAGTTTTTGATTGGAACACTTTCAAATATGGAAAATGAAAAGCATAACTTTTCACATCTTTTATTATCAAAAAGGCAAAAATGCTGTTCAAGCAAGAAAAAAGGGATGCGATGTGTACGGAGAAGATGTATTGACAGAATACCAGTGTCAAAAGCGGTTTGTAAAATTTCGATCTGCAAATTTTGATGTTGAAGATGAACGTTTTGGAAGGCCAGCTAAAGCAGATGAAGACACAATAAAGGTAATTATTGATGCAAGCCGGCGAATAACAACTTGTGAGATAGCTTAAATTAATTTTTTTCAAATTCGACCGTTCATGAACATTTGAAATGTCTAGATTTAATTTCAAATCTCGACATATGGGTTCCTCATGTTCTTACAGAAAGAAATATATACGGGTTATTCATTCTCCTGAAAAGGGGTAGTTTGAAAAAACAAATTTTTGAATTTTAAACATGAAATAAAAATTATTATTATTATGTTTTTTATTAGATAATAACTTTCTGTGTCATACTATTGGCCCAAATCATATTTGAGAAATTTTAAGAAAAAAAACTTTTAAATCTTTACTTGTCCACAGACGTAACGGTGATAATAAACAACTACTACCATTGTGATAATAAACAACTACTGTGTGTAAATAAACATGATTTTTCGACCCGCCAAAGTGTACTGCTTGCTCTTCCTCAGAATATTTGCAGTTATAATGCTGTGAAAAATCAGTGTGTAAGGATTTCATTTTCAGACCAGCTCTTCTTAATTTTGCTTATAACATGATAATAATGTAAGTTAATTTAAGTTTTATCAACAAAAAACATTTATAAATATTAAAGATCACACTATTATTGTTTGTGTTACGTCTGTTACTTAGCTGTTCCGTCCGTGACATTGAATGTCCACGGACATGATGTCCACGGATGTGATAAATTCATTAAAAACATTCTGTGAATGATGACATTTTGGTTTTGAGAAGTTGTTATTTGAAATTCACTTTTACTATGACTTCAATAAAAATTTAAATTTAGTAATTAAAGAATTATTATGTCCACGGATGTGACTCTATAAGCTTGCCCACTTCAAATTTTGATGTTCTATGGCAAATTGAACACTCTTAGAACACTCAACCTGCTAACAAAAGTTCTCTAAAGCTGATATGGCTGAGTGGCTGACTGACAATTTATAAATCATAGACTTGGTTCTTGTACTGCCATCTATGACGAAATAGAAGATATAAACATTTTGTCCACGGAAGTGACTAAAATTCTTGGAACATTCTAGTTTCTGCTGTAAAATTGATTTTGTTAATATGTTCATGATAAAGGTTTGAGGTATGATAAGTAGAAATATTTATTTATTTCATACAGTATATTTTTTATTTTCAATGAAATTATTATTTTGATTTTGAATCTTATTATTTTAAAACTTAAGTCTTGGGACATAGTCCAGTAACTTTATACATAGCAGTATGCATCAAATCCGGTAGTTCTGATTTTTTGCAGACTTGTTTATGATGTTGGCCTAATGAATAATCCAAGTTTGTGACCTCGAGTGCCGAACGCAACTTCGTTAAAAATCGAAAAAACCGCGCAAAAATCGTTATTTTTTCAAATTTTAACGATTATAACCCTAAAGGACTAGTTTTTTCTGTAAGCTTTCTTAGGACGTTTTTAAAGTAGACTAAATTTGCTACAATATGATACTAGAACTGTCTCTGTAGACCCACCCAATCAATAGTTTCGGAGATTAGGCCTTTTAAAGTTTTAGTCCAGTAACTTTATACATCACCTGGCCTAATGAATAATCCAAGTTTGTAACCTCGAGTGCCGAACGCAACTTCGTTAAAAATCGAAAAAACCGCCAAAAAATCGTTTGTTTTTTCTTTTTTCAAATTTTGGCGATTATAACCCTAAGGGACTAGTTTTTTTTTTAATCTTTCTTAGGACGTTAAAGTAGCTAAATTGCTACAATATGATAGGAGAACTGTTTCCGAATAGTTTCCGAGATTAAGCCTTTCAAAGATTACCATTTTTTCGAACTTCGCAACTTTTTGCAATTTTTTCGTTCCAAATGAATTTTGACCCTGAATATACAATCGAAACCCTGTACTTTTATGATGGGATGTTAAAAAAGAAAATGAGAAGTGTGAACGATGATGTTTAAGCTAAACTACGAATAATGAAGTAAAAAAGATCAGTACAACAAAAGTTAGAAAGTTTATTTGTTAGGAAATTGAGTAACATTCAACATCAATAAATTAAATTAATTTAGCCCTCTTGGAAGGTCCCGCTTGAAGGATGGCATATCCCCATCAGGAGATGGTGATGAATCGTCGACGTCTTGTGCCCACAAGTCATTCTCCATTTCGACATCGGAGAGATCGTCACCTTCTGGGATATCTGCTACTGCAACCCCAAAAATGATCAGGTACAGTTACATAATCTTCTTTTCTCATCGGCCACCACACACATATATTTATTAATACAATTATTAGGACAGGGATGTAGAAAACTCTACAAAGGTATATTGCAAACAATTGCGAAGCTCGAAAAAAGTGATAAACTTTGAAAGGCCTAATCTCGGAAACTATTGGGTCTACAGAGACAGTTCTAGTATCATATTGTAGCAAATTTAGTCTACTTTAAAAACGTCCTAACAAAGGTTAAAGAAAAAACTAGTCCTTTAGGGTTATAATCGCCAAAATTTGAAAAAATAACGATTTTTTCGCCGTTTTTTCGATTTTTAACGAAGTTGCGTTCGGCGCTCGAGGTCACAAACTTGGATTATTCATTAGGCCAACATCATAAACAAGTCAGCAAAAAATCAGAACTACCGGATTTGACGCATACTACCCCATACTCTTAGGCGACAAAGTTACTGGACTAACAGTCCACGGACGTGATTTATCATGTTTCGAGAACATATTTTTCAATTAAAATAAAATTACATTGCTTCTTTTATACTGTTGCTTAATTCTCTTAGAAACACGTTGCAATTTCCAATAGCATACACAGAATTTGTACAATTATTTAGATAAGAAAAATTGCTTGGACATACGAATGTACCCTTTTTGGAGAATCACCCATACATCAAACTTAGCCCAATTGAAGTGAAATTTGAAATTTGTACACCCCTGCTTACATTTATCTTTTTATGATTTAATACTTTTATTGTTGTATGTCAAATTTCAAGTCAAAACTCCGTAAAAGGAAACTAAACAAAAACGGTTTAGACAGACCTTAAACCAAATTACAATAAATATTTTTTATAAAACGAAATTTGTTACCTTGAACATGGTGTACTTCAATTGAAGAAGAAATTGAAATAATAACTATTATTAAAATATAATATGTGTGTAATTTTATTTTGATTTACAACATTTATAATAAAAAATATTAAAAACTAATTCAAAGTTAGCTGAACTGAAACAAAAGGAGGTTATTTGACTGCAATTTATCTTAACTAATTAAGCATATCAATCAATCAATCAATTGTTTCCAACTAACGTAGCAAATTAAGGAAAAACACTTAGAATTTTATTCTTCTATAGATTTCATTGAAGTTTACGTTTGAAAATGAAAAAAAATTATTTTTAATAAACATATTTGAAAATTATGCAAGTACAAAAAACCATGGTTATTGGTATTGTTGCGTTATTGATTACGGTTGCGAAGAAAATAAATCGTATGAACCCTATTTACTATTAGCAATACTTGGTTACCGTATGCTTTGCGGCAAAAGAAAACTACTAACTAAAAATCGTTGGTTTTTTTATTTATTTTTTCAAAAAATAAAATATAACTTGGCAAGATGAGCAAACGAGTGAAATTAACTTTTACATAGTGTATATTTATTTATATGTTTTCCCTTGATTATAGTTAGCGTAATAAATTTGACTAATTAATTTTACTTTCAATAAAAATAAACAAAATACCTAAATTGTTTAAAACCATCAATGTCAATCCGTTTCAAATAAGCATATATAATTTAGTTTAGTGTTAAATAATAATAATAAAATTGAAACAAATATTTACCATCGTCGTTTCCGTTTATTATCACCCGAAGCATGATATAAATTTCGGAACAATACTTGCGGCAGATGCCAATTGATTTCATATAACACAAATTGAGCTGTTGTTAAAATCACAAATCAAATATTGTGTCTATTTGTTTCCAGAATCAAGAGGAGATGAGAAGTTACGTACACCAAATAATTAGGGATAAATCTATAACATTGGTGACAATGGTGAAATCGTATACATATTTTCAAAACGCTATTACTTAGTGAACAAAGAGATATAGAACAAAAAAATAGCAATGGCAAATCAAATGGCACTAGTTTGCTACTTGATAAAAAATATTTTATTTCATATCTATTACAGCATATTATTTATAAGTCCTTTATTTTTTCCTGAATATAGTACTGTTGTCCACTTTGGAGCGCTCTGTCTATTTTCATCCTGGCTCTGTAAGATTCCGATCCAAGGCGTGCTATGTGAATGAGGTAAGTGATCGAAATCAAAATCGTGATTTTCTACATCGTTACACTGTTGCTGATCTTTTCGTTTTTTTTAAATATCGTCACCCTCATCACATACATTATTGTTCAAATTTATTAACCCATCATCCTTCCCCGTTTTCTTTCTATTCGGATAGTACAAAGGTTGATACAAGTCAATTTTTGAGATCGCACGGTAGTCACTTTTTAATCGGAACTGCGTATAAATGGAATGATTTGCCGCGCTCTATGCAGTGGTCGCAAGTGAATGAAGATAAGTGTGTCGAAAAAAATCTTTAAATCGATCAATCATAATCGGGTTTAATAAAAAAATTGATTTCCTTCATTGGACTGATGCCTATAGCACAATGCCACTGTTCTAAAACCGTTCTAAGAATTAATTCGGGTGTCGTAGAAACCAAAAAGGTCAACATTCTTTTTGGTTACTACTGCACCCTAATTAATTCTTAGGACGGTCTTAGACCCGTGCATTGTTCCAGACATCAGACCATTTCTTTTCACTCTCGTCCCTTATCTTTTTCCGAATGGATCATTTGCTCAGTTCACCAAATTGTTCCAGGCAGACTAAAGGTGATGACAGCCGTCTTCTTAAATAATTGGCTTTTTCATTATCTGCATTGCCATGTCATCAGTAATGTTGTTATGCTGTCATCACAAAGCTCGTCAAGCTTATTTTTCCAGTTGCTGACTAGCTTAGATGTAATGGTGTATGCCTTAACGGTGCTTGCTGTTCCACAGAATGGAATCACCCTTGTGCTGAAAATTTATCTTCGGGCCAAATTCTAAACAACTTTCCATTTTTTTATTTTGGTTTTTGTCCCGACCGTTGTCATACATTATTGCACAGATTGTACTTTACTACTGGGTAGGTTTACTGCGCCACTCCGCATTATTTACTCAACATCGAAGTGTATTTTCGTCTGAAGTTGAACTGCTTAACCATTCCGTATTCTAGTTACTGAAGCCAGGGATTTTATCTGGAAAGTTGTGTTTGATTTTTGGTATCGATTATCTTCCTCTTGTCCGTGGCTACTAAGATAAACCTAAGGCTTGCTTCCCGAGCTATGTGTTTGATCTGCAAGTGCAGTGGGATTAGTTATAATATCATCTCCAATGACACACGAGCCAGGAGGCCAAGTTCTCTTACCTCCATTATGCAGATAGATCGTTTCTTTTTTTCCTAACGCCTGTACCCGAACGAGGATTTATCTTCTATCCGCATTCATACAATCGGCCCTAAGAACGTTTACGAAACCGTCCATGAAAACTTTAGAATGCGTGTTGTTGTGAGACATACCGAGGTGTTAACAGGCATCTAATTGTTGTTGTGACATGTCCTATAGTTCCCTTTTAAAATTTATTATAAAAACAAGTGGTTCTTGAAGCAGGTGAAATGTTATACAGTTTTGGAAAATGATTGTACAAGGTATGTAGCAATGACGTTTTAACAATTTTATTTACATTAATCAGTGATCCAACACGGTTCAATAAACTTGCGAGTCTCCAACAATTCACACCAACAAAATTTGAATGAACAGTTAAATTATTACAGCTATAGTACTTGTGAACGACATATGCTCCGCCATTTGTGCCGTTCACTGCACAAAGCGACTAACTCCACTTTTTGGAACATTTTAAATTTAAGTGTCAAAGTACTTGCTATAGTCATAACTTTCTATGTTAAAAACAACTTTCCTGAATAATTAAGATAAACACCATTAAAAGTCAAAATTTGTCTGACCATTAAAAAATGACTATTAAAAACCGGACATTAAAAACTAATAATATCTATTATACTAATTAAATTACTACTATAATAGCTAATTGATATACTTAGTAACCAAAATTAAATAAATTATGTTTATAATAACATTCCTGAATGATAAAGATTAACACTACTAAATATCGAAATTTATTTGACCTCTGAAAAAAATTCAATTTCTCAAAATTTTGTTTTATGGAGTTAATCGTTTTGTGCAGTGAACGGCTCATTTATCACGACGGCAAATAGAAAACTTTCAAGTTTTAACCAAAATAAAATGAATATGACGTTGAAATTAAAACGTTACAAAAACATTTGGTATCACCGACATCATATGATATCAACGACATAATATGTTTAGAGAAACGAAACCAACATGGAAAATGTTTTCCTACATTTTCTACCATTTTTACATATTTAGCTTTTACTAAAATGCCGAAAAAGATACTGAATCACAATAATATAATATCAATAAATTTACTACATCTTGCACGCATGTCTTCATAGATGGATCAGTATTTAAAGCTTTCTAAATTATTATTATTTTTGATCTACAGTATGACATGCCCGCGTACTTCAGTTTCAGATATCACTCACCTAATGTGAAAGCTTAAGGGTACTGGCGAATAGATTGTAGTTTTCGGTGGCAAATGTAGGTTTTCGTATATTAATAATGCTATTGATCTACTAGACTAGACTTAAACATATTTTGTAAAGATTGATAAATTTGTTTCGCGTTGAATAAACCAAATATAAAAACTTGTATTTACTAATCTAACTGAAGTTAATTACATTAACGTTTTACATAACATTAAAAGTATTAAACAATTAAATCGCTCTAACAGCAATCACAATCGAAGCAAAACAATATTTATATTCCGTCATCGTAATTTGCGTTTGGTTCTTGTTTTATTTGATTTTTACACAAATTAATTGTATTTCAGAATAGGATAAAAAAGTAGTGTACTTTGCAGTTTTAAATTGCCGCATAAGAAAATTGAAATCTGATTTGTACAATGAAGTAAAGCAAGATATTTTGTCTACAACCATATATGATATAATTGTCACATATGATACGATTTGCTTGCTTGCTTGCTTATCACTTTTCGATGAAAACGTTTCACGTGAACAAAAAATAAAAATTGTAAATTCAATAGAAAATAAAAGATATTATACTAGTGGAGCAAAGCGTCTCCTTTTAGATGAAGAACAGTTTGCTTCATTTCCGACAAAAAATTTAAGTGATTTCGTCAATGAAAATTCACTTTTAATGTTTAAACACTTGAATTTATCGTGGAGTTTTGATCCTGACTTTTCGATTTTTCGATTAATGAATGAATTAATATATTTTGTGGAATCAATATAAACATTTATTATTAACTGTTAATGCTTTTTATCTAAATAATTAAAATTTATAAATATTATATAAAAAGTATTATAAATTTTATACAAAATTTATAATCAATTTATTAAAAGAATTGCACTTGAATTGATTAAAAACGAATTAAAGGTATAAGTATAATAACTTACTAAAAATGTCAAAAGTTGTAGTTATTTCAACCCATGACCCAATAAAATAGGTTTATGTCCTAAATAAATATATTATCTATAAAATTGTTCTGTTCATGTTAGTTGTAGCTCCTACCAATTATGGAACTTTGGTTAAAAACTTTATTTTAGGCGAACAAATTATTTTGAGAGACATCCCCGTCAAAATAAGAGAGTCACAAAAAGTGAGCAAAAGTATTTTTGAAGCACATGAACTCATCCACAAATTCCACCTATGACTATCGCCATAGCATTAAGTGCTGCCGAACTATAGATAATCAAACATAAAATCACGAATTCTCCATGTATTTTGTATGGAAAAACTTTAAACGCATTGCGCAAGTTCTAAGAATTGAAATTACGGACTGAATTTTTCAGTGAATTATTTTTTCATCATTCTTAACAAAATTTTGAAGTAGGACTTTAGAAAAAAAAATTTGTTTTTGAAACGAAGCAGTCTAATCAAACATAACTCTTTGTTAAAGTGCATGTATTTTTTTTACTCTGTTTAGAAATTTATTACAAAACTAACACGAAACATCAATACGTTGCCGTAAAATCATAACAGATCATAAATTAACATAATTTAGTAAAAAGATGATACAATCAGCAAACTGCTCAAAAACCTCTCCATTTTGCGTTTCGAGAAAATATTACAAAATAACAAATTCAAATTTCTTTCAAGATTTCAATAATATTGTAAAAATTAAATAAAATCAAACTTCTTTCAAAATTCTAAATATATTCCAAAAATTAGAATAAAATCAAATATTTAAACTTCCTATATTCTAATAATATTCCAAAAATTCTTAAAATTCAAAAATTGAAACTTTCCAAAATTCTAAAAATATTGCAAAAATTATTACAAAATCAAAAATACAAACTCAAAATCCAAAAATATTTCAAAAACTATAACAAGTTCAAAAATTTCCTTGGCACATTTACGTCATACAAACAGCAAATTTTTTTGACATACTAGACAATATTTTTTTGACAAACTTATAATGCAATCAAATTCTCAATAATAATAATATCATGTTCATTACATTTCATTTTATACAAATAACTAATTTTATCATTTTCTAAACAAAGAAATGAAAATGTTTCTTTTGACACACTTGACATTTTTTTGACAAACTTATAATGCAATAATCTAGTTTTTGGTCTCACATACCAGACCATCAAGATTTCTTCAAATTCAATATTCCTACTCGTAATCACTTAAAACGTTTAAGCGTATTGCGCATTAAATGAACGTTTAATGAACGTTCATCATTCGGAGTCAGACGAAGAAAGTGGTCTCCTAAACTTTAAAAGAAAAAAAACAAAAAAAAATCGAATCGAAAATAGAAAAATAAGTGTTATAATTGTGTTAATAAGTAGCCAATAAGTGTTATAGTGTTTGTGTTTATAAAAATAAAAGTATTGAAGAACGGACGCGTACAATTATATAATTGGTGAGATTGTTCTTTATTAAAAAATTATTTGGTATTTTGTGTTTGCTGTTACCAAGAGGTAGGCAGGTAAAATTTTACCTTTTATTGCTTTGAGGTAATAAATTTATTTATAAAGCATAAATTTGTTTTATATTCCTTGGTAACAGAAAACAAAATATTTCGTTTTAGTAGTTAGTGATTTTTTTTGGATTGATTGAGATTTTTTTTGTGAAGTTTTTTGACATGATTTAGCTCCTCCCACCTCGGACTTATTTTAGGAGTTGGAAAATATCAGTTAGTTGATTATGAAATGTCTTTTTTTGACAAAAGTTAGGAATTTCGAATTTAACCCTTTATTTGTACTCTTCAATTTTGTTAGTGTCTTTTGTGTCCCCATTTTTTTTGCTTTTCTCTTATCGTGCTACTGTTGCATGAAATCTGCTATCGTGTTTTTGTGACAGAGATACCCAGTTTCTTTTGTACTGTTTAGTGTTGAAATTTAGGCCTGGCCGAATTTCAGTAGCTATGCCTGCAATGTCAAAGGGTAAGTCTTTGTCTCAACAAAATGGCCGCAGAGTGAACCAACAGCTTAGCATTGACTTCACCAACATAAGAGGTCTCAATTCGAATCTAAACGAGGTTCATCACTACATCGAAAAAAATAACATATTATTTCTTACCGAAAAAATTGTTAGTGGCAAAGCATCGAAGTTGGATCCCAATAAATACCGGATACTTAGTTACGAATTGGAACATTCCTTTTATAACAAGCATGGTGTCTGTGTATTTGTTCGAAATTCACTTTCATGTATGAGAATTAAGGCCTAAGAGTTGAACTCTAAGCACCATAATTCTATAGCACTGAAGATCTCAGGTGTTGATGAAACCATGTTTATAATAGGATTATATAGATCCCCAAATTCTCCCCCAGGATGTCCCTTTTTCGATCAAATATCGGCTAATTTAGACAAGATTACCACGGACTACCCCAAAGTAAGACTGGCCATTCTAGGAGACTTTAATATTCATAATATTTCCCGACTCTTGGAAGCTGGCTAGCGTTCAACCCATATCAAAGAAAGGCAGTAAGATTGATCCCAACAATTATAGACCAATTGCAATTCTGTCGGTTTTAGCTAAAATATTTGAAAAATATGTTAACTACAATTTAATAGATTACTTAGAGGTGCCGCGAATTATTGATGATAAACAGTATGGTTTTCGTAGAAGTCATGCAACAGGTGATCTGTTAGCCTACGTATCCCATCTCTGTAACAAATCGCTGGAAAACCATGGTGAAACATTCAGTATTTCACTTGACATTTCTAAAGCATTTGATAAAGTGTGGCATAAAAATCTCATAGCTAAATGAAAATCTTATGGCATAGACCATCTTACTGTCTCATGGATTCATAGTTTTCTTACAGGTCGCCAATTTAATGTTAATTTAGATGGTATCACATCCAATATTTTCACAACCAATGCTGGGGTTCTCCAAGGTTCTGCACTCTCACCAACCTTGTTTCTTCTATACATTAATGACTTACTTATTTCCACAGTGCACCAAATCCATAGTTTTGCTGATGACAGCACATTGCATACATCACATGCATCTCCTAAATTTCGATCTCATACTGCAGTTACCACTGATAGAGAGCTGCTAATTGATTCTATCAACAAAGATCTGGAGCGTATAATGGAATGGGGTGATCGTAATCTTGTTTCATTTAATCCAACCAAAACCAAATTATGCCGTTTTTCACGAATAGAGCGACATAAAAATTTTCCTATTAAAATAAACCATGAGGAATTGCGTGAGGTTGAATCAGTTAGACTTCTTGGAGTGGATATTCAAAATAACCTGAAATGGAATAAACATGTGTTCAACCTCGCTAAATCTGCAATGCAAAAATTAGGATTCTTGAGTCGATGTAAAAAGTATTTCAATCCCGAGCAAATTTTGCTAATCTTCAAGTCCTTTATTCGTCCATGTATGGAGTACTGCTGTCATGTTTGGGGAGGTGCTTGTCAGTCAACAATAAAATGTTTAGACTCTGTACAAAGAAAAGCAATACGGTTGATTGGTAATACCGAACTAATGGACCAGCTTGATTCACTCCAGCACAGAAGAAATTTGGCTGAATTGTCAATCTACTATAAATATAACTTTAGCGAATTCTCCTCTAAGGAAATTCAAAATATCCTTCCATCGTGTGCACAGTATAATCGACAAACAAGAGCTGCCGAGTTATCCCATCCATTTGTTGTACAAATACCTCGTTGTAGAACTGTGTTCTTCCAAAACGACTATTTTAATAGAGTGGCCAAATTATGGAACTCAATGCCTTCCGCTGTATTTCCCCATGAATTTTCCGCTCAGGCATTTAAAGCAAATGTCCATCATCATTTAAAAAAATTAGTATAGTTATCCCTATATCCCCATTCCTTCCATTTTCCTCATCTCCTTCCTTTATAGTTGACATGGTATCTTCGGATATTCAAAGAGTCTAAATAATGAATATTTCATATTTAGTGTGCTAAACATGTCTAACTAATTAATAAAAAAAAAAAAAAAAAAAAACCTGACAAACTTATAATGCAATAATCTAGTTTTTGGTTTTACATACCAATCCCGACCATCAAGATTTCTCCAAATTCAATGTTCCTACTCGTAATCACATAAAATGAACGATTTTGAAGCAAAAAATATGAACATTTTCTTGTTTTGACACACTTGACGATTTTTTTGACACGGTTCTGGTACAGCTATCGAACAAATCGTCCTTTCGGTTCTTTGAGTATACCTATTTTTAAAAACAAAAATTTTTGAAATCCTTCCAGCGGTTTTCTAGATTTCGTAGGTTGTGACAGACAGACATACATTTTTCTTGCTTTTTTAGAATCAGTAGGTCCTAAAACGTCGAGCAATGCCAAAATAGTGGAGGTATGAATTTGACTTTTGGCTCGAGAATGTAATACTTAGATCTTTCAGACCGAAGTAATATTGACAGGTAGCAACCCTAATGGTGATAACCATAAGTCCCTCTTGTATGGAGTAGCCCTTTGTCCAATCTAACCCAAAAGGTAATGAAATCTTTACATATTGATTGAACCTTAACCCGTCGTTTCATGAAAGTCAATTTGTAAAGGCTGTATTATGTATTAGATATAAACACCGCAAAAAAAATTTACCCAGAAGTGACAAAACGGAAGTCGGTACGCAGAAATATTGGAAACAGTACTAAAACCTTATATACCAAGTCTCGATAAGATTGAAATCCAGGATTGTGGGTGATTGGATGGGTGACAAAAACGCATGGGTTCTTGATGCATGTGGTCTTGTATATGTTTCAGGTTCATTTGAAAATTGAAGATCTGGATTCATTTCTAAATTGGACGAAATGGCAAGGGTCTCCTGAACACCTTGAAGTTAGAATCTTCAATAACTTCTAATCCTGGTTACTAACGTTGGTTAGTACGGTTCACAACAGTTCTGCATCCCAACTTCCGGTTTTTCAGTTACGGTAAAAAAATTTTCTTTACAATTTTCGGCATTTTTTCACTGTATTCACACTACAGCCTACAATAATGAGGTGATTATGATGAAACTTATGAAAAAGGTTTTAAATAGTGTGAGATGATAATGATCAACTTTTGGGACACATTGATCAAAGTAGCGGGGATCTGCTGACTTTTCTCACTTTGTTTTTAAAGTTTGTTGGAAGCATACAGAATTCGTACATTAATCAATTTTGATGACACTTTTTTTTGATTATAGAGCTGATTAGTATTTGGACAATGTTGAGATAAGTGGTCGAGGCTTCTCGACCACCTGTTATTTGAAGCTTCAATTTTAGATAGAGATGGTCCAAAACAAAAATAAAATCTGTGGTATGCAATTTTTTTTCTCTATAGTAGTAAAAATTGCATCTGTCAACACCTTAGAACGTATTTTGCTGTCGGACCTAGGTGGAAAGAACACAAATAGGAACTTACTTGAGATTCACTTAAAGGGTCACAACAAATATAAAAAAGAGAAATAGTTAAACACTATGCTGCGCTGGAACAAAACTGCACCAAAGTTGCTAAGTTAGATTTGCCAATTAACATTACCAGTTGCTTAGTGCTTACACGCTTGAACGCACTTCCAGAGTTGAATTAGTGCATAAACAATAAACAAAAGTAATAAATGGAATAACATATCAAATTCAAAAGACATGCACCTGCCACATGATCCTGAAGACCGTGTTAAGTGCATAGAAACCTCTTAGTTTTACAAACCACTATAGCGATTGTCTGTAATATCGCAGCGTATTTACAATGAAGGCAGAAGACGCTTTTACTGAAGCTCATAGGAATCTTGAAAAGTAATTTGGAGCTTGGATATTAGGGGTCTATAAGCAAAACCGGCAATATCCTTCGTCAAATACGTGGATATTGCCGGTTTTGCTTTTAGACCCCTCATATATTCCAGTTTCATGAACAACGGTCAAGTTGATACAGACTCATCCCGCAAGTTTCAAAATTGATATCATCCAACCGAAATCGTACTGACCCATTTAGCCATCCCAATTCATTTAAAAAAGTATGAAAAAGGCGATCGAGGCGAGAATTGTTCAGTGGACTTTTCTTGTCATTATGAGATCTTTCTGGCACAGAGTAGTGAAGAAGGCTCACCGGTAAAAATATTGACAGTGCCCCAGCAAAAACGATTGTGTGAGATGATAAGAATAGAGTAACAGAAACCGACGGGTCAGTGGTAGACGCCTTAGTAAAAGGACTCAGCTTTACTTTGGGAAGAAGTTAGAGAAGGGACAAATGCTTGTTTGTAACTAAATCAATTTATCATGGGATTTGGGACGATAATTAACTGTGGGTCGAGAAACCAACTTTGAGTGAGTGGAACTTATGTGTTTGGATGAAGCCGACACGAAAAATGAAAGGATTTTTTTTCATGAATTCAGTGTAACTGAAACATACTATTGAATTGAAATGAAAAATGCATTGATAAATGCAAATGATTCTGTTAGTGTTTGAGTTTAATTGCGAACAGAACTCCTAATTAGTTCAAAATTTTACTCATTTTTAAGTCTAGTCACACGAACACAAAGCTCGCAGAAAAATTAACTTACGTAGGAGTAGCATTGTAGTAAATGATTTCAATTATAGTAAACAATTGGCGGTTTAATTAAAATGTTAGCAGAAAAAAACTGTTGTACATTTCATGCTAAAAGAACGAAAACAAAAAGAATTAAAAAACAAAATCTACCTAAAGTAAATAAACAACGAATATACGTAAATTAAACTTTAAATTTGAACATTGGAGTTTGTAGAAAATTAAATCTCAATTTTAACAATATTGGTGGTCAGAGCGAATTGTGAAATCAAGGATATCAAGGATGACTGAGAATTGGAAGGTTTCGATTTTAAATTTCGGTCGAAGCAAAATACTCACTAGCTCCTTCACAACGTCTGAAAATGTAATGACACAACCAATTAAACTGAATTGTAATAATGAGAAACCTTCGGAATGTACTAAAAAAATTCGACAAAGAGCACTTAAAAAAATCATCTCTGGATTTAAATTAATTTAAATTTTATTTGGTTGAGTTATTCAACTGTTTTTACGCCATTCAACACATTTTATAATAACATCCTGATATCCAACTATTTAAATAACTACATTAATTAACAAATAATATTTACCCACCTACATGAAACTTATAACATTGGGTCATTCACATGTTGAGATATATTCTAACAAAAATTGTGTATTGACAGCTTTTGTTGTTTTGTTTAAGAGAAATATTGCTCTTTATTTATTTAATGAAGGATAAATATAATTCGTCCGTCCTTCATTGTACCAATTTCATATTTTTCAGGGATAACAGTTTACAAAGAAACTCAATTTCGATTCTCATACGAAGTCACCAAAATTTTAATAAAAATTGCGCACCTGAAATTTTAAATCAATTTCCCGTCATAATGAACAGCTGAATTTATAGTTAACCATAATTATGCATAATTAATATTTAACAAAACAAAAAACCGTATCTATTATCGGATATTCCATATTCATATATAACAAATATGTTTTCGTCTCAAATCAATGAATTAGGACTTCCACCTTTTTTTTATTCTTTCATTATGGTAATATATCATAATAAAATTATTCAGTCCGTAAGTTCAATTAAATATTTAATTGTTATTTAAACAAATTGTAATAAGATAACGTGATATTATTATTAAATAGATTTTGAATAGTTTGTGAAAAACTAATTTTTGGTAATATTTAGAATTTAATAACCAATGATTAACAGTAATGATATAATTTTTTTATACGATAAAATTTTGTTTTTCACATAAGAAAATGTATATTTACTATTATTATACATATTCATACTTACATTATAATCCTAGAGACAATAGCACTAATCATTATTATGCACTAGAAATTTGTGAATTAAACTAAATCTTAAAATTAGGTTGTAATTTTTTATGACGAAACAATTTTATAACCTTTATTTAGTTTTCTTCCAATTTTTGAAAGAAAACTTTTGTATTTTTTATTTAAATCTCCACAAAACAACGAAAAAATAATAAACAAAATTTTACATTTCTTTTCTTATAGCCATCTTTTTAAAACATATGATTTGACAGTTTGAGTTATTTTTAGGCACCAAAATTGTGGATATATTTTGAACTAAACAAAGTAGTTGGCTACATACAGTATTACAAAAAAGATATGCAGATTCTAGTTGTTGTGGTGTGGTATAGTTAAGAAGATTCGTGTTTAAAACATTAACGGATTTCGTTTTATATTTGGGAAAAAAATTGTTGACACAAAATTGTTTTTGATTATTATTTTAATTAATTTGTTGACATGGATCATCGATTCTTAGTTAATACTTGGTATTTATTGATTATTTTAACTTCAATCCGAAAAGTCGTAATATTTTGATTCGAAAACTTTCTAAATTGTCCAAATAAACTAGAAAAATTTGAAAATAACTACTAAAATATTTTCGTTTTTGTAATATGTTGTCATACCTTGCGATCTGAGACGAATTTGGGTTACAGAATTTTAGCAGTGTCAAAATAAAGAGTTAATAAATCATTCACTCGCCACGGGATCTCGAACGCAAAATTAATAACATGCTCTATTTGGCATTTGCAATTGCTTGAATAGATATATGATTCCGAGCTCACAGAAAACAGAGGCTAAATTGAGAACAATTGAATTTAACAGAATGCAAATTTTAAAAAAATTTATAGGAATATAAAATTAGATTGCCAATAATGCAGCAAGTGACATATTCTTGATCATGTGACGCACTGTCTTCCTCAAGGTTTAAAGTTTATATTTAGACTAGAATTATTTGACTAGAGTAGAGTTATGCTCATTTCTTCAAGCAAGCGATAGCGTACGATCATCAAGGAATGTTCACCACAAAGATTTAGGGTGCATATCAATGTCTGAATAGAGTTCATCTAGGGTGACCAGACGTCCTCTTTTAAGAGGACAGGTCCTCTTTTGAAGCCAAATGTGTCCGGTATTTTTGTGCAAAACACTGGTTTTTCTTCTCCTTTTGGACATGCGTCATACATAAATCGTCAAACATCTTAGATATTTATGTTACCTTTTGAATAAAGTGTTTCTATTTACCTTTTTAATGTGCTGCTAATACTATCATCGAGCGTGCGTGAAAAACTTTTAACTCATGAGATTTGAGCAACTTTTGTCCATTAATTTGTGATTTCAAAGCGTAAATGCACATTTAATGACAAAATAAAAATGGAACACCCCATGTTCACACAGAACGATAACAATCATCACCAGGCGCTCTGTGCTGTTTGCAATATTAGGTTTTCTAGAGCCAACAAAGAAAGGTCGGATTTAGAGCAACATGCCAACACCGAAAAACACAAAAAGACGATACAAGGAAAAGATTTATCCAATAAAGTATCAGAAATTTTTATTTCAAAATTCACAAAAGTGGATGACCAAGTTGCTGCAGTACAGCATCAGTTTTAGAGCCATTAACTGCAGCCATAAATTTGTGCAACATATTTTACCAGATTCAGCTATTGCTAAAAAAATTTCTTGTCCGCGAACTAAAACAAGCGATTGTGGTTAATGTGTTGGCTCTTCTTGTACTTGTCGGTACTAAATGCATTTGAAAATATTGAAAAAACAAATTTTGTTTCAATTTGAGCAGATGCCACTAACCATGGCAATTGTATGTGTTCTTACAATATTTTAAAAAATAAACAGGTAGCAATATCCAAGCAGTTGGCATTAAAGCACTAAAAGACGAAACTGTAGTTCTATACTTGAATTGTTATCCTTTATTTTAGAGTAAAACATGATATATGTATCTGCTAAATGCATTGATGTGTCGGGTGATAATTATTCATTAAAATGAACCCAGTTATCATGCAAAATGTAATGTTACTTTACTGCTGCTGTTAAAAAAAATGCAAAGGAAATGCGACACTTTATTGGCGTCGCAACAAATGCAAAATAAGACGTTACTTTACAGCCGCTTTGATTATGCCTAAGGTAAGACTTAAATCTTCTCCATAGCGGATGTAAGACATTCTTAGTCTTACTTTTTTACATATAATCAAAGCAGCTATAAAGTAACGTCATATTGTCCATTTTTACGCCGGCAGTAAAGTAACACCATTTCTTTTCCATTTCTTACGACGGCAGCAAAGTGTAGCATTTTATTTGCATTTTTTACGTCGGCAGTGAAGTAGCATTACATTTTGCATGATGACGGCGTTCATATTAATGAATAAAACTCAAAAAATGAACTCAGCCATCATGTTGTTTTGAAAAGCAACACATATTTATAAAAAATTGACACGTATTCATATATATAAAAAACTTAAACTTTTTGTGATTCGTCAATAAATGTCGGTCTCCCAAAGGTCAGCTGCCTAACTATCGACTTAATACAAAAAGTAGTACTTTAGCTCCTAATTAAATAATATACTATTACACTAGTGGAAAAATCCCATTTTCACGAAAATAGAATTAAGCCTACATTAAACTGACCAGAGCCAAATCACTAAAATGTGGGACAAAATGGAACAATTCTTCAAAATACTAACTAATTAGAAATTCTATTGCGAGAACGTGGGACGGTCAAAACGAGCTCACTAGATTGTGCATAAATTTACTATTTAATGCTTTCCTTTACTTTTTGTTTACTATTTAATTCTTCAAACAATTCTTTTATTTTAAGTGGACATTTTTCAACCGTTAGAAAATATCCATTAATGTGTTTGTACATTCAAAATTCTATCTAGTGCTAGCATTAATGCCAGCCAGCGAGTTCCATTGTATGTGACATTTGCTTGTTTGTTATATTCGACATTTCTTTTTGTCGCAGAAGTCCTCCAACGTCTCCCCCGTACAGTAAAATAACAATAAATTTTTTTTAACCCTGCCATTTGCATCAATTAGTATTAAATCGGCAGCAGTTTTTATTGCATTATTTAACCATTTCAATAATTCAGAGAAACCAACCAACCTGACGAAGGAAGATCTGTGCTACTGCCCAAGGGTAGTAGCAGAGTTCCTGAATTTGGACTTGGAGCCGGAAGAATAGAATCACATTTCGTCGCTACAACACCAACAATGCATAATTTAAAATATGGACTGCGAATTCAATACCCAATACATTCTGGTTCAAATTCGAGTTTAGCTTGCTTAAAACATTTTTCACACCTTGACGTGACACACCACTAAAATACGAATACCAAGTGTTATCAGCGTAAACTACAACTGTTTGTCAATATTAAATTTTTTTTAATTTTTCTTTATTCTGATGTTTGTTCGGATGCTCAGGTAAAGAAGAAAATTTCAACAATCTAACCTTTACTCTGTCATGCTCTCTAAAATATCGGAATGGAATCGAAAATATTTCTATTTCCTTATAATTCGATGCATCAGCATAAACCGTGAAAAAATTTGCAATAGACAAGTCTAGTTTTAGTTGGTCTAAAACATGATCCATTGATCATTTTTTAATTATGGCTTCTGATTTTGTTGTGGCACATATGTATGTGTCTTCGAATAACGATTGAATTAGTATACATTGTACAATCCATCGATCGAAAGCTGTGCTTGTGGTAAATCGAAAGGAGAAAACGGCTTCTGTAAGACTAATATTTCTTTCAGTTTTTCCCATATCTAATTTCTAATTTTATAGTAGCACAAAACTTTTGTTACACAAGTAAATACTGCAAAACCGCTGAAACAATTTATTTTGATTTTACTAAATAATTAATATCCTTTCTGTATTCTGTATTACTACCTCTTGTTCTGTCTTTTACAAATCTATACTATTTATCAAGTTTTTATGCTGCTTACTTTGTTTGTTTTCTATTGAGAAAAAAATTATAACAATTAGAAAATTATAATTTTACTTTTGAGCTACTTAGTTAAATTGTGTTTTAAACAGAGTTTGGATCGCTCTTTATATCTGTTCTTTCAGAGCGCGTAAAAAAATATAACACTCCCAAATACTGCAAGAGTGAAAATAATAAAATATTCTTAAAATGCAATATTTAAAAAATATACTTTTTACTGTTTATTTTTAATTTTTTATTTTTATTAATAATATAAACTTCCGTATAGTACAATTTGAATTTTATATTTTATTTTATAGAATATCGATTTCGACTTACGTCATCCTCAGTTCTTAAATTATTGGAATATTTTAAGAACTGAGGATGACGTAAGTCGTAATCGATATTCTATAAAATAAAAAATAAAATTCAAATTGTTACTATAAGGAAGTTTATATTATTATTAATAAAATAAAAAATTAAAAATAAACCGTAAAAAGTATATTTTTAAATATTGCATTTTAATTCAAAAGTGAAAAAAGCACACAAACAGTGAATAATATGGAAAACCATAATAACACATATAAAATATTCTTGCTCCTAAATTGAAATAAATATTTCTTTTCTTTCAAATACTCAAACTTTTTATTTTTGCTTCAAATTTAGTGCTTTTAAGCGTAAAAAGCGTTGAAAAAATATTGATGAGTTGATTGTAGAATATTGGTTATGTTATGATGAATGAGAAATGTTTGAGGTGTGGAGGAAGAGGGGAGGAAGGGAATGAGGGAAATGTTAAATGGCAGAATATTTGAATTTTTATTTTATTGTATCATAATTTTACCTACTAGTTTTTAGTAGGGGAATGCAGGTTTTATAAATACTTATATTGAATTCTTTTTTTTCCCTGCTTGTTTTTAAAGTACAAATAATTGATGTATATTGGTAATTACTTGATTAAATTGAATAAACTATTTACAAAATATATTTACGATAAAAAAGGCTTGGCCTTATGTATGTATAATTGATGAATTAAATAAATAAATAAATAAATAAATAAATAAAGGATGACGAAAAGGTACTATTTTTCTCCAAAGAAAATCGAAAAAACAAAAATTTTACTCTTACGAGTAAGAGCGATATTCAAATTATAAACATTTTAATTTATGCATATTATTTTAAAGGGTTGAAATGAGTGCTCGAATAAAATAAAATTGTTTGTTGTTTTTATGTAATAAAAATTTAAATGTTTATGAATTTATAAAGAGAAATGAGTCTTTTTAAGTAAAATATTTTGTATTTTATTTTTCCTAATATACTTTCGATCTGTCGTACATACTCAGGGAAGATATTTCTATAAAGAAACTTCTTCACGGTGAGATCTCTTAGAGATCGAAAGATATTTGCAAAATAAAATGCAAATTATTGAACTGAAAAAACTGAGTTAAGTATATTTCTATGAAAATTATAGTTAAAACACTATTTCAGTAAAAAAAACATTGCACTGGTTTGATCTCTCAATAGTTAAATTAACGTTAATAACGTTAAAAACATTATACAAACTGCAAGAAAAAACTATGAAGCCATAGCTTTGACCGAGATATTGCGAAAACTTTACGTAGATATAATGTTTTTTTGACTATTTCGATAATGCGGGCAAATGTGGTGGAAATATTTGTTTCAGGGGGCGCTTCGTGGGACAGATTTCTCCGTGGGACAACGCAATGAAATGTAGGACATTTCCACGCAGCGTGGGACGTCTGGTCAGTTTAGCCTACATGCAAGTACATTTTTATATGCTATTGTAGAAAATATTTTTTTTCATTGTGCATGCATGCTCAGATAGTAAATCTATAATTTCTTTTAAAACCATTTTTTTTAGGTCTGGAATAAATAAAGTGGACCTTTTTTGATGAGTTTTAACTGTGTTGATCGCACCCCTTCTGCCAATAAAAATCTGTCCTATTTTTTGTAATGCTCGATCTGGTCACCCTATGTTCATCCGCCAGCATCCCTAAGGTATAACCTAGTCTAGTGATAACTCACTGCTATTCGCATGGTATGTGATATCTCACGTTAATCGTATATGTCAATAGCATGGAGCACTCTTCTCACATATGGGGTTGAGCATACATGTCTAGTTTGTAATGTCTTGATACTGTCCAACGGAGAGCAAACTCTAACCTTACTAGTGAATTTGATTCTTTGCAACATATATGTAATATATTATTTGTGTATATAAAGCAAAATAATTAAAACGACAACTTATTAAAAATTGCAATTTTTTTAACCAGTGTAATGAATTTATTTTACTTCCTACTATAAAAGAGAGGAATTCCAGAATGAAAATACATGACAGTTGTTGTAAAGTTACCAAATAAATACTAAGGCTTCGGAAAATTTACGGTATTTAAATTTATCGATAAAGTCGTTTTTAAGGTTATTGCTATACATATTGTCTTTTAACACAACCGTTCTAATTAATATCATTTTGACATCGTCGCTTGTTGTTGTTCTTCCATTTCCTTGTTTTTTCATTTTTCTCTTATGCTCGAGTTCCAAGTTTACACAGCTCCAAACATGGCCAACTAATTCATAATAACTGAAATGCTCAACACACACGCAAAGTGAGTACAGAGTAAGTTAGTACTTGCAGAAGACCATAGTTCTATATGGGGTATTCTCTATCAACGCAGAGACCCCTCTGTTCAAAATCTGTTAAAATATTTTAGAGTTTGTTTGGACGCAAATAAAAGCTTAAGTAGTTTTAAATGTCGTCTTACCTTTTTTGAAAAGACATGATGGCAGACCAATATGGCGGCTACAGGCCTACGACCTCACTCTGAAAGTATAGCAATTTAGCTGCCAACACAAATTTAAGATCTCAAAAGATGCGTTCTTGGGCTTAAAATGTTGGTAATTATAAGGAGTTTCAAATGTCGTTCGGTGTTCAAGTTTTTTTAAAAATGGCAGATCAAAAATATAGGGGTTGGAGGGTTGATATCCCCGTTTATTTGTATGTTTTTTCTTATGATTTTATAATTTCATTATTTTTCTACATAATACCAAAGAATTAAGTTTTGGCGATTTTTTTGGAAAATTATAGAAATTTATTTCTTATATTCACCAATAGAGATTTATTAAAAAATTTCTATAGTTTCAAAAAACATCTCCGCATAGTCCAATTTTCCAGGTTTTTGTAGAAAATTAATGAAAATTCGAAATTGTGGAAGAAAATATAAATAACAGTGGGAATATGAACCATTCAACCCTTATTATTTGTTTATTTTTTTAGTTATATAATTTTATATTTACGAGCCGCAATTTTGAAAACAAAATTTAACCCCACTCAGGATTTGAAATTACTTATAATTACCAACATTTAAAGCCCTAGAACTTATCTTTTGATACTTTAAATTTGTGTTGGCAGCCAATTGCTATATACTTTCAGGACGAGGTCGTATAAGCCTGTAGCCGCCATATTGATCCGCCATTATGTCTTCAAAAAATGCCATACGTCATTTAAAACTAGAGGTTTTAAGCACTTTTTGTTTCAAGGTTTTTTAGAAAATTCACAAACCTATTGTAGTTTTGAAAAAAATCATTTAAAAATGTATATGTTACGTTTGTCCGTCATTATCACGACCTAGTTACTATTAAACTTGGTAGTACTACTGTCTACTGCTTAGTACTTATATCAACATCAAGCAAAATTATTCAATAACATTGGAATTATGTGGAAAATACGTTGTAAACTGTGGTAAAAACATCATACAATTTAAAACAAAACAAAAAGTTTTTAATACATTTAACGATTTTGTAAAATTAAAGGTTAAGATTTTTCTGGAGTGTGGTTAATTATATAATTAATTACTAGAGCTAACAGTATCCATAGGGTTATATTTAAAATCAGTGCGACATGTTTGATTTGCTGCCTCATATAAATCTTTATCTGGGATCAATGTTTCATAAGGAGATTCACCTTCTAACGAATCTCTTATCTAAAATTAAAAATAGCATTAATTATTAAAAAACGTTAAGATTAAATAAAATACCTTTTCGACTGCCTTAAAAACACGAATCAAATTTAAACCAGCTAATTTTTGTAGTTCTTCTCTAGTCCAAGGTTCATATCCATGGTTCGATTCTGCTAAACGATCAAATAAATCAGGGTATTTGGAGACATCCTCTAAACCTATAGGGGGACTTTCAATACCATCGTAATCTGAACCAATTCCAATATGATCTGCTCCAATTAATGATTTAATATGGTTCAAATGACCTAAACGACAAACAAATCATCGTTTACAAAATTTAAAGCACTTGTAAAATAAGCTACCTACTTATAAGAGTATCAATCGTATTTCCACCGATAAATACTGTGTAAAAGTTTACCATTATTATTCCATTGTTTTGTTTTAGTTTTAACAGAACATCGTCATGAACATTACGATGATGAGCGGAAATATTGTACGATGATGAATGACTAAAAATAACTGGTGCTTTTGTTCGATCTAGTACTGCATGCATTACACCATAACTGACATGTGAAATATCAATAATCATTCCCAAACGATTCATTTCATCAACTACAGTTTCACCCCAGGCAGTTAAGTTTCGTTTTTCTACAGTTTCATCATCAATTGGTGATGCGTCAATCCTTTAGGATATAAATAAATCAATATGCATATAATATACAAATTAAGCGTATGATCTTCTGAAATATTACCATGGTTGGTTACAGGAATGGGTCAGTGTCATATATCGAACTCCTAATTCATAAAACATTCTCAACACCGCTAAACGGTTATCAATTGAATGTCCGCCTTCCACACCAATTAGACTGGCAATTTTCTTTTCCTTGAACGCATCCCAAATCCCATCAGCAGTTACCGTAAATTTCAAATCATTTGAGTATTTTCTCACTAACCTTTTTATAACATCAATTTGCTCTAGTGTTCTTTCAACAGCATCCTTATATTGGGTCGCATCACAACCAACATATGCAACCCAAAACTGTCCACCAACCATCCCTTCTCTTAAACGCGGTAGATCTGTATGACTGGAAGTTATTGGTCCCCATACTGCATTTTGTTTCAAATTGGAATCAAAATTAAATTTACTAATTTGATTTTTTTCTACAAGATATAAATTATTTGGAAGATCATTATGGCCATCAATTAGTGGTACTTCTTCCAATGCCATTCGTCCGATCCAAAACGCTGGCGTTGTTTCATCGTTTTTTTTTAATGCTAATGGTACGGCTATAGCAATCGTAACAACTAATATTGTAATAATTACCGCAATAATAATTTTCGATTTTTCTGGAAAAAATAATAGTAGTTTATTGAGCAAGTGTTTAACGAGATATCTTATTCTGGAGCAAAGCATTGCAAATTTGCGAGAGAATAAAATTCATTAACTGCAGTAAATTTGCTGAGCATCCAACTGGTTCAAGAAATTTTTATAAAGCCGCTAAGGCTGTTCGAGTAAATTTTTGTAAGTCTTCCATACCTCCTCTTATTGATAGGGATATACCTGTTATTGACCCTAAAGAAAAAGCTAATTTATTCTCGTTGAATTCTACGTTAGTAGAACCCAATTTCAAAGCTATACCAATTCCTAGAGTTTCTAACAAAACGGGGCGGATAATTTTTTGTAAAAACATAATCCGGAAAATGCATTTACAAATTAACATTATAATATTTTGATATTTTTACAAATATCGTCATCAACAGTGCTCAGATGATCAGCAGCATCATGCCTCAAACTTATTCTTACCACCGTTCCACTCGGCAATTGGCTAGCACAACCAGTCAAAGGTTGAGATTCCGCGTTGTCATACTGGCAGGTCGCAGAAAGACTTCTTTTCTGAACTGCATACAAATGGAACAGTTTGCCGGAATCCATAGTCTCAGGTGGTTTCAATCCGCAGAGGTTTAAAAAAGCGTCCAAGCAACCTTAGAGCGCAAGTTGTTGTGTTACCTACGTCTTAAAAGATATTTATGTGTAGTTGTGACACATATTGTAAACCCTATAACACAACGCTTTTTATTTAAAAAACAAAAATAATAATAATAATAATAAGACATCTATACCTGATAGTATTCCTCCAATTATTCATAAAACCTTTGCTAAGGAGTTAGCACCAATCCTCACTAAAATTTTCTATTTATCATATAAAAAAGGTATTTTTCCTGATATATGGAAAACGGCTAGTATGTACAGCCACGTCCAAAGAAAGGTGCTAAAATAGATACAACTAACTACAGACCCATATCAATTTTGTCAGTTGTTTCTAAAATATTTTAGAAATACATTAATTTTAATATTATGAGCTTCTTAGAGTCTTCAAAACTACTCAATGAAAGACAATACGGATTTCGAAAAGGAAGAGCGACAGGAGATTTTCTTTCGTTTGTCACGCACATTTGGAACAAGTCGCTTGAAAACCATGGTGTAACTTTCGGTGTAGCTTTTGATATTGCCAAAGCATTTAACAAAGTATGGCACAACAATCTTATATGCAAATTGAGATGCTACGGCTTAAATGAGCAACTTATTTCTTGTATACAGAGCTTTATATCTGAGCGAGTTAATGTTGATGGTATCTCATCAGACACCTTTTCAACAAATGCTGGTGTTCCACAAGTGATTCAACAGTGAATCCCATCCATAGTTTTGCTGATGATAGCACTCTTCATGCGTCTCTTGAAATGCCAAATCTTTATACACCAGCAAAACTTAATGTCACTAGATTAAATTTGATAGAGTCAATAAACATTGATTTAAAAACAATCTTGAATTTGGGTGTTGCTAACAGTGTTGAATTCAACACGAGTAAAACTCAAATTTACCATTTCTCTAGGTTATTGTCAGATACCTATATGTGGCAACAATGCAAAATGTATTCTACTGCTATGTGCTGTATGCAATATGAGCAGCATAATAAATTACTTAATCACACATCCTAAACGTTCGTATCATTACATGGTGTCAGATTTTATTTTATTATAATTAATATAATTTTAATATAATTAATAAACGTGAATCCACGAAAGTAAAGAATTCATAATACGACGATAAGCAAAATAATAAAAAAGTGAATCGAAACAAAAATAAAATATTTAAAAATACACAACTCAATAAATAAAAAAAATACATAAGATTTCTGACGAAGTGGCGCAAATTTTATAAGACCACCTAAATATTTAGATGCAGTGGCGTAGCTAGCATGGGTGGCACCCGGGGCGGATATTGTGGTGTCACCCCAAGAATGAAAACTGTCAAAATTAATAAAAAGCCAATAAACGGGGGGGAGGGGGTCAATATAAAGCAACAAAAATTTTCATAGAACGAAAAAATTATATTGTAATATGTAAAACATTTCCATAATATGGAGTCAACTTAAAATTCAAGTTGAGTAAATTAAATGAGTGATGCAGATGTTTCAACTTCGAAATTATTATCACCTCAACGGCGTAATCGATAGCGTGTCGGCCTAAGGATTCGAACCAGGCACTGAGGAGAAAGGTTCAAATTCATCCGAAACACGAAAAATGCGAAGTGGAGTTTTTTTCTGAGAAACTTCCAACCATACCTTTGAATTGAAAACATTTTAATTACTTCTTTACTTACTTGAGTTAAATTGATCTCAAAAAATCCCCAATATTGTAATATATTTTTTTTAAATACAAGAAAAGTGCAACGTACAAATATAATAAATAAAAAAAATTATGTATAGTATTATTTCATTCTTCGGAATATTTCTTTTTTGCGTAATTTTTTTTAGGAGGTTACTATTATTGTTGATGAAATATTGGTCATGAAATATTCCACAAGTATTTGTTAAATTATTTTTCACACATTAAATGGCTTTTAATGTCTCAAGTAGAGTTTCTGCTCGAAAAATTCGGTCGAGGAAGATTTGTTATCTTGAACTAATGATTTGTTATCTTGTACTGGAGTACGCTGGGCTTGTCACTCCCGTAGATCAAAAATAAAAAAATTTACAAATCAATAAAATTAAAAACTTTACGTATGAACGTAAAACTCAAGTCAATACAACTAAACTTTGACGGATTATTTTATTTTTTAAATTTTATATAAATAATTAAAATGTATGAATAAGTTTATATTATATAATCTTAATTACAATTTCAATAGAAGACAAAGTGGAACTCAATTTATGTTTAGTGTTTACTACAATTTGATATTGCTTGTCATATAATTAGAATTTATTTATATATATTTAAACTAAAGAAAATGTTTTATTTAGCATAAATAAATTGCCTAAATTTAATTTTGAGTAACGAAATTCTTTTTTCATTTATATAACGAAATTCTGTTTTTTTTTTAAATCGGGACATTTTTAAAATGAAGCGGAAAGCGGGACAAATTGTTAAAAATCGGGACTGTCCGCCAAAAGCGGGACGTCTGGTCACCTTATTTAAATCTCTTCTTTCTAGCTTTAACAGCTGCAAACTTAGAAAACACATCTTTAAAATTTATATTTTATGTTGCCTCATGTTCTATTGTTAATATGCCAAGATTGTTAAGCCTTGTTTGGGTCATTGTTGCCAGCATGTAATTTTTAATTAATTTTAATTTGCTGATACTCCTCTCACTCGAAGCCACTGATACGCAAATAGTCATAAATAACTTTAGTGCGACCATAAGATTCGGAAGAGATTTTGTAAAATCCCATTCCACGATCAATTTCAAAATGTCTATAGGCACACCCAGTTAGAAACTGTAACATTGAGCTTTTAAATGCCTTCTCAACCTTAGTATCTCTATGATGAGTTCTGTTTCTGATACCTCATCATAAAAACCGGTAAATTTTGTTTCAGATAACTCCAATTCTTCACTGTTCGCCAAAAGCCCAGTGTTTGTCAGTACAACCTCGAACAATGAAGCTACATCTTGGACTGACTTTAATCTTGTTCGGAGTTCAACATTGAATCGTCGTAGTACTCCGATTTTTTCACAGCAAAATCTATTGCCTCTTCTACAATATGACTAGGTTTCAATATAAAGACGAAGTGACTGTATTTTTATAACTAATTGATCAATATTCAAGCTTGTGCCTTGCAATACAATCCAAGCACAATTTATTCGCCTTAAAACATCATTCCAAAACAAAAGATAGCAAAGAAATGTAAAATCATATACAATCACCATGTATTGGGTTCTGTGCAGCGCCTCTTGTGTCTACATTTTCTTGTTGATCACTTAATTTCTCAATCGCAGCCACAATCCCATTAAAATTTTCATCCAATACTTTAACTGAAGCATAATGAGCATCCCAACGCGTTGTTGAGAGTCTTTTAAAAGTTGCTTTACTGTGTTTAACAAGCACTTCCCAGCAGCTAGTCGAAGCAGAAAAAATGTAAAAATTCCATTGTTCCGAAAAATGTAAGAAAAGCTACATTTTGTGCAAATGAGTGTTGTTCACATAAATTAATTGAATGATCTATACACCAACAAATATTGCTTTGTTGTTTTTTGCTTTAATAATAGCTTGCACTCCTTCATGTATACCACTCATAACAGCTGCATTATCATAACCTTGGGAACGACAATTCATAACATCTAAGCCGTCATTTTCAAGATTTTTAAGAATTTCATCTCTTAAAGCAGCGGCTTTTTTCCATGTAAAGTACAAGGAATACTTCTTTGATTTCCACTTTTCTATCATCAATTTTCACATAACGAATCACTTCTGACATTTGATCAATATGTGAAATGTCAGGTGTGCTATCAAACATGATTCCAAAATATTTATATTTTTTTTAATATTTAATTCAAGATGTGTTCTTTTAATACTACATCATACTTTGACAGTTGTTTGATTAGTTCTAAGAAATTGCCTTTATTTAAAGGCTTTTTCCTTCATCATATCCACGAAATGCTAGATTTTCTTTAGATAAGAACAAAGTTATGTGCAATAATCTGGGTAAAAGATGTTTCCACTTCTGTTTTTCATTATCTATTAATAGCAAGACTGCGTCCGTCTCCTATCGTTTTATGAACCTCGTTTCCAAAGTTTTCCGCTTTTTAAAATTGGGTTATTCTAAAAATTGCGAAACCGTTTTTCAATAAAATTAAAATACATAAATGTAAAGTTCGTGAAAATTGGCATTATGTAATTTTAACCTACAATTAAAACGAATTGAAAAAACTAAAGTCAGTCTTCATCCTCAATAATGATAATATGCCCAAAAACCTAAAATTCGTTTAGAAATTTCGTTTTTTCTACTAATATACTCTTCTAATAATATAGTCAAGAACGTAAACGAAATATATCTTATAAAACCTTCTATGTAAAATGTTCAAAATGTTACCATTTACTATCAGTAAGACGAATATCGCAGAAAAAATCCAATTACAATTCGAAATTATTAGAGGTACGTTTTACTCCAGACAACGGACAAAAATTAAATGATGCCCAGGTTTTGTACAATGTGTACAATCCATTCTTTTAAATCCGTCATATTTGACAGATGTCCAATTGGACAGATGTCATCATATAATTGACTAAATGGAAATTAATCCCAGATTTTGTCGAATTAGTCCCATATCTTCTTATGTATCACAATTAAAACATGGATTTGATTAACATAAATTCAATTTTTTTTTATTTTGCCAAAGCAATACACTTATGTATTTAACAAATGATTTCTTTATTGCAATAATGCATGCAAAGTTATTAAATATTTTTGTCTTATTAAATTTTATCATTAATATTATAAAACTGAAAACAAACAGGATTAGTATGTATCTACCTATAAAAATTTGCAAAACTATAGTAATTGCATAACTACCATTTTATTCCACAGTAATTATTTATGTGTCTATTAGAAAACGATCCATTCCAATTTACGAGTTTCAAGATAAAGGAAAAAAAAATTAATTTGAGATTATTTACAAACATGGTGATTTGATTGTTTATTAGTTTCCTTAGGTGTATGCAATTAATTTGTTTGAAATGTAAAACATATTAGGTAGTAAGTTTAAGCTGATATTTTAGAAATAATTTTGGAATAGAGACATAATTTTGGAATAGAACAGAACTCAAGGGTGCCACCCTATCGACACAGGGTGCCACATTATCGACGGAGACCACTTTTCCTATACATTATTCAGCATATGTGTTTTAGACCTGGCCGTTAAAGAATCATTCTTGCATACTAAATAATGTACCGTAAAAGAAAACGGTTAATATGGTATCTATAGGAATATTCAAAGCTATTGAGTAATTGTGGTATTCAATGCTCAACAAGTTGATTCGATTAAAAAAAAATAAATACACACATATTGTTGAAATTTCATTTTACGTAATAACTCAAAATTTTTAAAAAGTAGAATAGATCCTTTTTGAACCAATAGGACACATTTATAGGACACATTATAAGTTATCACAATTTATAAATCAAAATTAAATGGATAACCTGGCTAAAATGGTTTCTAATTGATTTATCGTTGAAAACGATTGAAACGTTGAAAACCATTGTGATGGTTTGTTTAATTTTTTTTAAGGTCGGGTGTCACCCCAAAACGGGTGACACCCGGGCGGACCGCCCCCCAAAATCATACAAAATGAGGGTGAGACATTCGATGATTTTTTGACGCGCGCAAAAATACAAAGTAAAAAGTGTGATTTTAATCAATTACGTGATAGTTTATTGGTTGATAAAATTATAATAGGCATACGCAATCACATGGTTAGGGAAAACTATTGTCAGAAGATGAACTTTCATTGGATATGCCAATAAAAATTTATCGAGCTAGTGAACTAACACTCAAACAATTAGACGAAATAGAAGGAAATGGTGTGGTAGCTGTAAGTGAAGTTAAGTTTAAAAATAAAAGAACGGGACACAACAAATTGAATAAAAATAAAAAATTGGATAGCAAATCTAGTTCTGAGCAAGGTGAAGATTTTGATTGCAAAAGATGTGGTACCCGACACGGCAGGAAAAGTTGTTCAGCATACAATGTCAAATATCATAAATGTAATATTAAGGGTCATCTGGAAAAAATGTGTAAAACCAAACAGGCACATGCGATTGAAACGGATTCAAACGAAAAATCATATGAAGAATATGAAGAGATTATAATCAACTCAATACAAACAGTAAAAGATGACGATGAAAATTGGTATGAGCAAATACACGTTAAAAATATAGAGGTTAAAGTGAAGCTAGATTCCGGAGCCCATTGTAACGTTTTGCCTAAAAGTATTGTGACTCGATTAAATCTCAAAGTCAATCAATAAAGAACTAGAAATTTAATAGCATTCGGGGACAATAAAATTAACGTAATTGGTGAAATTAGTGTTAACTGTCAGATAAGAAACAAAAAAACAACTCTGACATTCAAAATCATTGATGCAGATGTTGCACCGATACTAGGTAAAACAGCTTGTGAAGAAAACAACCTTATAGTAAGAGTGCACGAATTAAATCTAAATGAAGACATTTTTAATGGTTTAGGCTGTTTAAAAAACTACGAATACGACACAGACCCAGTGGATAACCCCAAGTTTGAAATTTAGCCGGTGAGAAAAATACTACATTCGTTAAGAAACAAAGTTAAAAAGGAAATCGAAAACATGGTAAAAAAGGGAGTACTAATAAAAACACATGGTGTTACTCCAGTAGTGTATGTTTGGATTCAACGGACGTTAATGAAAATATTGTGCGGCGGTATCATCCTTTAAAAACGTTGAAAGAAATATCGTCACAGCTTAAAAATTCGAAGTTTTTCACAGTTCTTGACTGTAGTCGAGGTTTTTGGCAAATAAAAGTTAGTCCAAGAACAGCAAAGTATCTGACAATGGCAATACCGTAGGGGAGATGCTTTCACAAAAGATTGCCGTTTGGGTTAGCTTCAGCACCAGAGATTTTTCAAGATTTGATGAGTCGAACGTTAGAAGGTATCGAAAATTGTGAATGCTCCATGGACGACGCTTTAATCTTTACGGCCACAAAAGAAGACAATATGAGGATAACCAATAAAGTGTTGAAAAAATTAAGTGATGTCGGATTAAAGTTGAATAAAGCAAAGTGTGTATTCAATGCGGAAAAAGTGAACTTCCTAGGACATATTATAAGTGCAGAAGGCGTATCAGCTGATCCTGAAAAATCGAGGCAATCAGAAATTTAAAGATTCCGAAGAACAAAACGGAACTGCAACGCTTATTAGGCATGGCTACATATTTGTCTAAATTTATCAACAATTTGTCAAGTGTAACAGAACCACTGAGACAACTATTGATAAAAGAAACGGAAAGGATATGGACAGAGAACCAAAATATTGCCTTTAATGGACTGAAAAATGCATTCTCGTCTATTCCGTTTCTTTGATACAAAGGCTGATGTTAAATTGCAAGTAGATGCCAGCTCGTATAGTTTTGGAGCGGTGCTCCTACAAAACGATCAACCAGTTGCGTATGCTTCTAAAGAACTCACAAAAGCTCAACTTAACTATCCGCAGATTGAAAAAGAAGCTGCTGCTATAAGTTGGAAAAAGGAGTTGGAAACTTGTTTATGGAAAAAAATTGGAAATTGAAACTGACCACAAGCCACTCGAAATAATTTTCAAAAAACCAATTCAAGTAGCACCGCCCAGATTACAATGAATCTTATTTGATGTTATTCACTATGTACCTAAGATTACGTATAAAAAGGGCAATATGAAGTATTGCAGATACATTGAGTAGGGATTGCCATAGTACAGTTGATCCAGATGTGGAAGAATTAGAAGTAGTATTGTATTGTATTAGTATTGTTCTAAATATCACAAGGCCAGCACGTCAAGATTTTATATCATCAACTGAAAATGATACGGAACTTCAAGAGTTGATAAATGTTGTTATGAACGGTTGGCCTGATGAAGAGAAAGACGTATCACAGTTAGCAAGAAGTTATTGGAAATACAGGGATGAAATTTTTTATTATGAGGAAATCTTATTTACATGTTTCAAAATCATCGTACCAAATGATCAAAAAATTAGAGTTCTTTAAAATATTCATCGTAGTCATTTTGGAATTCAAAAAACGCTAAACTTGACTAGAGAATTTCTGTTTTGGAGAAACATGACAAAGGGCATCACCGCATTTATTAATCATTGTGCAATATGTCAACAAATGCAGCTTAGCAAACACAAGGAACTATTAATGTGTAAAAAAGTGCCAGAAAATCCGTTTGAAATAGTTGCCTCGGATATATTCCATTTGTCATCAAATAACAAAGACTATCTTGTAGTTGTAGACAGCTATTCGGGATATTTTTTGATTTCAAGGAGCTGCAAAACGGTACAACATTGGAAGTCATCAATCACTTGAAAGCATGGTTTTCCGTACATGCTATTCCAGACATATTGGAATTAGATAATGGTCCACAATACGGTTCAAAATTATTTAAGGAATTCGTTACCACGTGGAAGATTCAACATCAAAAATCCAGCCCACTTTATCCATGTTCCAACGGGTTGTCCAAGCCCTATGTGCAAATTGCAAAAAACATGCTCAAAAAATGCACTAAAGATCGATCTGATGTATATTTGGCATTACTAAACTATCGTAACGCTCCGAAAGACAACGTATTAGGTTCACCAAATCAACGCCTGATGAGCCGTTCTACGAAATCACTATTGCCGTTGTCAAAATAAAGTTTGAAACCAAATATCATCAATGTCCAGAATAAAACAAAAACATTATGCAGATAGACATACAAAAGCAGCTAAAGAGATACAACTGATGTAAGTAATTTCCTACTTCCAAGAGATACAACTGATGTAAGTAATAGTCCATCTCAAATATTACAAAATACTAGTGATGTAATAAGTCAGAATGAACCTGCATCTCGCGATAATGATTCGGGTGATAACGAGAATGGTCATTCTTACACCAACAATACTGGTAAACATACTTCATCACCACTTCAAGGATTACAGACGACACGATCTGGAAGGCAAGTGAACCCCATCAAACGCTTGAATTTATAAACATTTTTTTTTTGTTTTATCGTTATTATTATCATTGGGTGCGTTCCCCCGATGTCAACAGTTGAGAAGTTGAGAAAGCGACCGCGTTCAGCCGACCCGTTGACTTTACGCTGGATGTCAGCAGTTGAGAGTTTCTTGAAGCGGGATTTATTTCTGCTTTCTAACTCATCTTTTGTTTTGACATGCGCAGAACTGATGGATTTTGACATTATACATGAATATACATTATAAATATAATTATAATAGAATTATAAATATAATTAAATATAATGAAATTATAATTAAATATAATTAAATTAAAATATAATTAAATAAATATAATTATAGTATAATTTTAAATTTTGAGGTTATGCGGAACAGTTGTTATAAGTAGTAAACGTCAAATAAAAACGCTGTAAATCAACAATGCGTTCACCAGTTTTACAACTGCTAACTCCGAACTGTTGAGAGCTTGAAGTCAGCTGCTGATGTGAGGTAAACGCACCCATTGTTAGTTAAAAACAAACAGAACAATTTAAATTTGAATTTAAAAGAAAATTAATAGACTGAAAAATTTTTTTTTAATATAGTTACATAAATAATAATAAATGCTTAGTTTAGTTTCATAACGAGTAAAAAGAGTAAAAAAGTATGAAATTATATTACGAAGTAACGTAATAGTAATAAAAAGTATTATTGTAAATGTTAATTTAAAATAACGGAGATGTCACATACATATATGTGGCAACAATGTAAAATGTATTCTACTACTATGTGCTATGTACAATATGAGCAGAATAATAAATTACTTATGTCGCTTTCGATTGAAGAACTAGTTAATAACTAGTTCTTAACCAGTTCTTTTTTTCAATCGAAAATGCAAACATTCAGTGTTATTGTATGAGTAAATTGAATTGGTTGTTTTATTAATTCTTTTATTTTGGTTTGTTTGAAAAGCAATAAAAAACAATACATTCTGTTGTAAAACGAAAAAAAAAACTAATATCACAATATGTATTGTTAAATAGAAATAGCTAAAAATAAAATAAAATTATTAATATGATGCTGCGTTATAACTATAACGTTTTGATTTTACGTTTGTAGTGTATACTTTTTGTCATAGTATGAGTAAAACTCAAAAATAACTGAAAATAAAACTAGTTCTTCAAAAATGCACAACTAGTTCAGAACTAGTTTTTTTATTTTGCTTCAATCGAACATGATTTAGAGGGGAAATAACTTTTTTGTATTGAAAAAAAAGAACTAGTTATGAACTGGTTCTCAACCGAAAATGCTATTAGTCACACATCCTAAACGTTCGATCATTACAGTTATCAACATCTAATCCGTTTTCATTAAAGTTTGATTCAATTGATCTTGAAGAGAAAGAATCTGTTAGACTTCTAGAAGTTGTGATCGAAAATAATATGAAATGGAATTCTCATATTTTCAGCCTAGCTAAGAACGCTGTTGAAAAATTAGGATTTCTGGGTCGTTGCCATAAGGTTGTTAATAGCAAGCAGCTTCTTTTAATATATAAGTCATTTATTCGTCCCTGCATGGAGTATTGAGCTCACATTTGGGGTGGAGCCTACATAAGTAGTTTGAAATGTTTTGATTCTATACAACGTAGAACTGTCAAATTGATCGGCAATTTAAATCTTACTAACGAGTTTGATTCCTTGCAACATAGAATAGATATTGCTGATTTGACGGTATTTTACATTATGGATGAACGAGCATCTGCGGGGATCAAATCAGTTTTGCCTGAACCTGCAAACTTTGCGCGTTACACCAGAGCATCAATAGCAGTCCATCCTTTTACGGTTCGAGAAACAAGATGTAGAACTGTCGCTTTTCAACGTGATTTTTTTAACACAATCTCACATCTCTGGAATACCTTACCGGCGTGGGTCTTTCCTGATAATTTTAATCCTCAAAATGTTAAAATCAACGTGAATAAATTCCTCAAAGAATATTAATAAATATGCTTGAGCCCTAGTTCCCCAGTTAGCATGGTATCTTCGGGTATTCAAAGACGTTAATCTATAATTTATTATGGTTAACAGTAAAAATAACTTGGAATAAAAAAAACAGTCAATAAAAATTTAGGCAAAACGGGACGCCCGGCAAAAGTGAAAAATAAAAGTTGATAGTAGAATTTATAATTTATAAAAACGTATAAAGAAAAATTGAGTAAAAAAATAAAAAACTAATGGGTGTTCCTTTAAGGATTTTTTTTTAATTAAAAGAAAAACACAATGTTTACATAGAAAGTATCTTTATTTTTGCATTATATGAAAGTTGAAGGTTTGCCATTTATGTTTTAAAAATAATATCATGTAAGTGACCATGTCTTGATGCTCTACAGATGGTGACTCTCTTGTCAAAATTCTCGATGACTTTTTCACACAAGTCGGGCTAAATCTCGCCAATAGCACGAATAATCTCCGCTTTTACTTCATCAATCGTCTGTGGGTTATTGCGGTAGACTTGTGATTCAACATAGCCCCAAAGAAAGAAGTCTAAAGGCGTCAGATCACAAGATCTTGGTGGCCATTCAACATGACCATTTCTTGAGATAACCATTTCTTGTATGACCAGTGGCTCAATCCTGTTGAAACCACATGTAATGCAGATCAATATTCACCAACTCACGCCACAAAAAATCACAAATGTCAAATTAGAAAAAAAAAATGGAGGTCAATATGGCTGAATTGACAGCTTTCAAAAAAAAATCCCCAATGGAACACCCGATATTTTTCGTTAACAAAATTAGTTTATTTTATTAATATGTAAATACAAAACAAGTCAAAAATATAAATACAAAACAAAATTAAAGAAAACAAAAACCACAAAAAAATTAAAATATAAAACGAAAATTAACAAATAAAAAAATCAAAAAGAACATAAATTATAAACAAAAAAATCAAGATTATTTGTTTTTTACACCTGGTGTTCAAATTACTTCGGTCTGAAAGACCTAAGTATTACATTCATGAGCTCAAAGTAAAATTCTTACCCCCACTTTTTTTGGCATTTCTCGACGTCTTAGGACCTACTGATTCTAAAAAAGCAAAAAAAAAAATGTGTGTCTGTCTGTCGGCCGTCCGTCCGACCGTCACAACCGACGAAATCTAGAAAACCGCTGAACGGATTTCAAACGGATTTCTAAAAATAGGTTTACTCAATGGAAAGAGCCGAAAGGACGATGTGTTTGATAACTGTACCGGAAGTGTGTCAAAAAAATCGTCAAGTGTGTCAAAACAAGAAAAGTTGCATATTTTTTGCTCAAAAAACGTTCAATTTAAGTGATTACGAGTAGAAACATTGAATTTGGAGAAATCTTGATGGTCGGGATTGGTATGTGAGACCAAAATCTAGATTATTGCATTATAAGTTTGTCAAAAAAATGTTGTCAAGTGTGTCAAAAGAAAGATTTTTATTTATTTTTTTACCCAATTTGTTGAAAAAAAATTAAATTAAAATTTTCTTTGAAATGAAATTTTTTTTATTATTTAGAATTATGGCATTATAAGTTTGTCAAAAAAATGTTGTCAAGTGTGTCAAAAGAAAGATTTTTATTTATTTTTTTACCCAATTTTTCGGAAAAAAAATAAAATTAATTATTTGTTTCAAATGAAATTTTATTATTATTATTGAGAATTATGGCAGTTTGTCAAAAAAAAGTTGTCAAGTGTGTCAAAAGTTGTCAAGTGTGTCAAAAAAAATGTAGCTGTTTTTATGACGTAAATGTAATTGAAAATGAAATTGGACATGGAAATTTTTAAATTTGTTATAGTTTTTGAAATTTTTTTGGAATTTTGAAAAAAGTTTGTATTTTCGATTTTGTAATAATTTTTGCAATATTTTTAGAATTTTGGAAAAAGTTTTAATTTTTGATTTTGTAAGAATTTTTGGAATATTTTTAGAATTTTGAAAAATTTATAATTTTTGATTTTATTATTTTGGAATTTTGAAAAAAGTTTCAATTTTTGGTTTTGTAATAATTTTTGGAATATTTTTAGAATTTTGAAAAAGGTTTGATTTTATTTAATTTTTACAATATTTTTGGAGTTGTGAAAGAAATATGAATTTGTGATTAATATATTCTCGAAACGCTAAATGGAGAGGTTTTTGAGTAGTTTGCTGAGTGTATCATCTTTTCACTAAATTATGTTAATTTATGATCTGTTATAATTTTCCGGCAACGTATTGATGTTTCGTGTTAGTTTTGTAATACATATCTAAACAGAGATAAGAAAATATTTGTACTTTAACAAAGAATTTTGTTTGACATACATCGCTGCCCAAAACTAAAAACCATGTCCTCATAAAAGTTTTTTGCCGAAAACTATTAAAATCCTTAACCCAGACCGAAGTCTTGATATCTCAGAGCTGTGAGATTTCAGCCCTTCCATATTTTATAATTATTTAGAAGAGATAAATTGGAAGGATATGGAATTTAGCACGATTTAGAGTTTGGATATTATTTAACATTTTAATTTAGACAATGTCTACCTTTCGTTTATTTGAATTATTTAAAAAAATTTTTTTTTGGTTACCTTACTTTTTATATCATTTTGAATTTTTTTTTGAAAATTTTTTTAAATCAATTTTTTCAATTTTTGATGATGTTGTGTTTTATGTTTATCAAAGAAAACGAAAAATTTTTTTTTAATTACGAAACTTTTAAGGTTTTTGGATATCGTTTTGTGAGTTTTGTTGTAAGTATCAGTATCAGAATTTACATTTTCTTATTTTTCTTTATTATATATATAATTTTTTTTGAAAATAATTTTTTTTTTATGTAGATTTTTAATTCTTGCTTTTTTCTCTTTTTTCCTTAATTTGTTAGATTTATTATATTATATTTTTTTGCCTGATGATGGTTCATGTTTTGAACCGAAAACGTTCGCAAATATAAAAAATTTAAACATTATTTAAATATCTATTTTAATCTGGTTTGGACTACACCGATGAAAATCAACTTTTTTATTTAACATTCTATTGGAACGCAGTCTTAAAAAAAAAACAAATAGAAAGATAAATTATTTGTCGAAGACACTATATAGTGAAATTCAGGGCCATATTATACCCTATTAACGCATTTCTTAACAATATCGCATTTTGGTATTATGAAACTTAAATAAATTGTGAAGGGGAATTTTTGCGAAAGCAAATTTGACAAATGCAATATAGCAGACGGTAAAAAATTTTTTCTACACCTGCTATGAAAAATAGCGTATTTCTCACAGCTTACTTAATCTCAAAATCATGTTTTGCTAATACTGTGAGAAATATTATTTCTCACAGCACTTTGCCCACACATATACATTTAAGTATACGGAGAATAAACAAAAACTTAGTTGGCTGCTGCTCAGCTTTAAATTAGTTGTCAAAACTGTCAGATTATACGTAATTAGTATTAGAATTTTTAACGTGGTTTTCATTTGAAGTCACATAAGAGCAATTTCTATTGAATATTACGTTAATACGACATGGATAGTGACAATAATGACAATTTTGAAAATACTCCACCTGAAATATTGGAAAAAGCTTCAAAAGTGACGTTAGATTTGTTGCCGGAAATTTCGAGAAAAAAGTACGAATTGGCATACGAAAAATTTATAGAATGGAGAAGAACTACAAAAATAAAATCTTTTTCGGAAAGCGTACTTTTGGTATACTTTGAAGAGATGTCGAGAACTTTAAAGGTTGTAGAAAAACTATAGTGTGAAACATGTGGGGAAAATACTTTTCTCACTCGTGTGAACTTCCACACTCGTGAGAAAAGTTGAACTTTCCCGACTTGTTGCACAAAATACTATTCTAAAGGAGTTTTTCTAAGAGAAAATGAAAAAATTATTTCGAATTGCAAAATTCAAGTGATTTCCAATATGTACTTAAGCTTAATTGCTCACAAAAAACCCCTCCAAATTATATCTATTATCTATTATTATTCAGGAATACAATTTTTTTTAATTTTATCTTAAGATATTGCGATATGATGAACAATGAACCGTAAAATATTTCACTACTCAAAAATGGATAAGAGTGGTCTTCAAAATTTCTTCCCCTGTTTCCCTTTCAACCGTCATTGTTTTTACACTGACAATGTAAATCTTTCTGCTCAAAACTTTACAGAAACCATCCAATTTGCTATCAATAAATTCGTTCATTTTTCCATAGTAAAACCCAAACAAAAATACTTGTATTCGAAAGCTGCCAAAACGGCACTTAGAAACAAACGTAGATTATTTAATATTTGGAGCTAATCGATCCCAATATCTAAAGGCCAACAAAATATCTAACCAGATTATCTCAAACAAAAAGTCTGAAATTGACAGAGCGAAAGCTTCAAAACATACGCCTATGTCTATTTCTGACAAGAGTTTCTACAGTGCCATTAATTCTTTAAATTCTGGCACAAAATTTTCTATCCCCCCTATTATTGATGGTGATTCAATCGTTAATGATCCCGCAAGAAAAGCTAACTTGTTGGCTGAACGCTTTGCTTTGAACTCCACTGTTTTGGAAACTCCTA